>JARVGS010061283.1:0-14893 GCA_031762315.1 Hypsolebias antenori
ACAGTTTCAAGAGTTGACACAGTTGCTCTGTGGAAAGCGTGGTCCTGCTGCTCAGAGTGGTGTCTGATTTTAACCTTGTAAGCTTTATCTACCTGGATTATTGAACATGCATCAGGACGAGGATTATTAGGCTTGTTTATTGACTGCTCCAATAAATAAATAAAAACAGACAAAAATTAATGTGTTTCCTCCCACATATAGTCTTCGAAGGGTTAACATCTTTATGAAACTCGGTGACTTTAGAGCTGGTATGCGTGTTTAGCCCATTAGGAAATAATGAAAGTGATCCATAATTTAAAAAGCAAATGGACTTCCATTTACAGCAACGCCTCGTAAGAAACAAACAGGAAGGATCGTGTTAAAGGTTCAACAGCAGCTGCCGTTTGAATCCTTTGATAGTTAAACATAAATTTACATCTGACCCTTGACCTCCTCACACACACACACAGTAAACACATAAAGACCTGCACAGAAAACTCCCTGAAGTCAGCAGTTTGTTGATGCTGAACAGGCCCTGGAGCTCATTTGTGATGCTGCTCAGGCTGCCGGCTTTGCCAGAGCACATCACATTAACCCGCACGCTCACAGGGACGGAAACATTAGCCATCTTTTTTCCTGCGCGAGGCAGTTGTGTGTGCGTGTGTGTGTGTGGGGCGGGGGGGTTCAGCAGATCCTCAGCCCTTCTCAGGTAATGATCTCCTTCACACTTTACACTGTCAGGAAGATGAATCACGGCGGACCGGGTCAACCTGTGAGAGGGAGAAGAGGCGCTCCGCTGGTCCCCCAGAACCTTGACCTTCATGATCCAGGAGTTTGTGCGTTTATTGTGGGTGAGGACCGAGGCCAAGGATTGTGTTCTGATCCAGTCAGCGGCGAAGCAGAGCTGCTTTTATTAATTATGGGCTTCTACGGGCGTCATCAAGGTGACACAAGACAGGCGTGAACTCACCAAGTGGATTTGGTCTGAGTGTTAGGTACCTCTGGTGCGCATGCTCAGAACGGGAGAGATTTTCATGAATTTTCATGAATTGGTAAATAAAGACGTAGCATTTCTTGAAGAATGCACGTCACCCGCCACCATTCAAGCAAGAGCTTAGACTAAGATCATCTTAGGTGTGATTGAGACTATCCATTAGCTTTACAGTAGTCCTTCGCTACTTCGCGGTTCGACTTTCACGGACTCGCTCTTTTGCGGTTTTTCAATGTAAGGGCGGACATGACACACAATTGGCTGACTGATGGATGAGTCATACGAGCGGCATGGATTGTTTATTTAAAATAAATTATTTTAAATGATTTAGCACCTGCTGCACCTTTGTGCATCCCACAGGTGCAGAGAGAAGCTATCCTGCAGCACGTCAGATGACCGGTCTGCAGCGGAGATGTGGGCGTGGCTGAGAGCAGCCAGAGGCAGAAAGCTGAGATCATGACAAGCTGTGCTCTTTTAGAGTGTTTAGAAAATTGTTAGGGGCATTGCAAGAGTGTGGGAATGGTTTAAAACGCTTTTATATATAGCCTACTGTAGGAGACAAGGCTGTTAATACCTTATTCCTGTCAATAATTATACAAGACTCGTTCCAGTCTCAAAATAGTAATTATTGAGTTATACACGGGTTCTCTTCTTTTTTAGATTAAAGATATTTTCTTCTATGTGACCAAGATGAACATGAATGTGACATGAGACTTGAATTATTTTGAGTTTAGGACAAAAATAAAATGTCTTTGGATGAGACATTTTGTGTCTTGGATTCAAATTAATGGCATTACAAGTTCTGTCCATTCAGAAGGTCTTCTGGGACAAGTTTGGACATGGAGGTATATCACTACACTATGTATACCGTGTTTTCCGTCATAAACGTCGCACTGCCCTATAAAGTGGAAAATCCATGAATACATTGCTTCGCTGTATACGTCGCTTCTATTATGGGTCACCGCTGACGCGTCACATTTGTTATGTGTCACTGCTGACAACCAGGAAATGTGGGCCGAACCTGGAAATGTGGGCCGAACCTGGAAATGTGAGCCGAACCTGGAAATGTGGTCCGAACCTGGAAATGTGGTCCGAACCTGGAAATGTGGGCCGATCCTGGAACTGTGGTCCGAACCTGGAAATGTGGGCCTAACCTGGAAATGTGGGCCGAACCTGGAAATGTGGGCCAAACCTGGAAATGTGGGCCGAACCTGGAAATGTGGGCCGGTGTGCCAAAAATCGATTGGCTGCCAAATGGCAGCCATGGGAGTGTGCATGGGTGGATTTTAACAAGAATTTAACTAGATTAACACTTAAAAACAATTATTTGTTTGTCAAATTTATACTAAAAGTGTGTCTCAGTTGAACTTTTACTTGATAAATGCACTTCATTGGTGAAATCAGCTGCTTTTCACTGGGGCGGTGCAGCGAAATGCAGCTGATTTGACGTTTGTTCCAGGTAGACAACGGTGGCAGGCTATGGCAAGCCGATTGTGCCATTAATAGCCATTTTTACCTATTACGTGACACTAAAGTTTACTTGAATCTGAACTTGGACTACTGTATCCCTACTTGGCGGTTTTTCATTTATCGTGTGTGTGTGTGTGGGGGGGGGGGGGGGCATGGCCCCAAACCCCCACGATAGACAAGGGACTACTGTACCCAGAGTAAACCTACAAGAGGAGAACATGTTCCTGTTTTTAGTTTTCTACATTAGCCTTGTAATCTTTCTGTTTTGCTACTTTGGCATCTTTTTTTAACTTGTTTAAGAAAATAAATCTGTATGCATCTCTAATGATTGTCTATTGTTGTTGCCGTTGTCATCATTCTTTGTTAAAACCAGGTCTCTATTGTAAATGAGTCCTCGAGGCTCAATGGGATTAACCTGCCTAAATAAAAGTTGAATGAATGTAACTCAGAAAAGTCCCCTGGTTGAGATTCGATCCAGATTCTCGCTGAGAAGCGACAGCGCTACCAACTGCACCACCGTGACACCGCATGATCTCATGCGATATATCAAAATGTCACGCTGTTATAGTCCATATGTTCATTAGTGACTCACAGGACCCAGAACATATGGAGTCCAGACAATTATGTATTAAAAAAAATTTAATCAATAATCACACAGAAAAAAAAAAAGAGAGGGAGAATCCCTGAAACTATCGGGTCGCTCCCCTCACCCTGTAGTCCAGGATCTAACCCTCCAACCAAAACCACAAAATAAGGACTGCCAGTAACTCCCAGTCCCACCAACAATTAACCGAACAACAATGTAAAAATGTGCATCAGAAGAAAAGAGCAGGAGCGAGTTTGGAGACCAGAACCCACAACCAGGAGACCACCGTCTCTCCTCTGGCCTCCTTGCTCACCTAGCAGGCGGAGCTTGCTCTTTTTAAACCCCTGCCAGCCAATCAGCCGTGAAGAGACTAATTAATTAATCAGGCACCGTTTCACAATTAAATAATGACTCTCAGCTACTACCACCCCACATGTTAGTTTAATATCTGTTAAATCAACTGAGCTATACTCATTTTTGAGTTTGCCGGTGTTGATTTGCTGTGAAGGCCATCTTGAATTGGACTGGCTCGATAACTATCCATAGATAATTTGCTGAAAGTTTAATTAAAACATGTCCCCTGGTTGGTGAAATATTCAGCTAACAAACAAACCCACAGACAGAAATGGAAGAAAAAAAAACTTTCATATCCGCCTTCACCTTTCAGCTGCAATAAGCAAACTTAAACTGCCCGTTGACTTTCTGCAGATCTCCATATTTTCTATTTCTTCAGTTTACAAAGAGTGACGACACGTCTGACTGCTGAAATGTCAGATTAAAGTAAAGAAGCAACCGAGACGTCTGCCGTGATGAGAGAAGTCATGAGATCATTTATTAACAGGTCTCAGACCAGCTCTGTGTGAGCGCGTGACAGAAATGAGCCGGTCCTCAGGTGAGGTGGGCCCAAACCGCTGACCGACACGCAGCGAGGAATAAACACGAGGACGAGGGGGTTTGGCTTTTTGTTTGTCGTCTGGAGTTTCATGAATCAAAATGAATACCACCAACAAACACATTTAAGTCAACATTTTAGCCAAATTACTTATGACAAGAATCAAAAACGTCCGCTAACCCCGTACACAGAGGGTCAAAGTAACATTTTTCTAACGTAGAACTGGTGATATTTAAATGGGACATGGTGTAAAAATCCAGTCGCAAAACAGTGCAAAGAGAAAAAAACACGTGCAAAAACAAGACCAGTCCGTCTGTCCAGAGCAGAGAACACAGAAGACAGTGAAGCTCTGCAAGAGACACTTGTTTTTACATGTTCTGAGCTCATTTACATGATTCCAACATAAAATACGTGTTTAAAAAATAAGAACAAGCTTGATTATTGCCGTGGATTTATATAAAAAATACATACAATTTAAATTATTCTAACTCATTCAATTCAGTTAATTTATATAGCACTAATAGGCGGACAGAACCATCACTGGGTCTGGATCCGGACCAGTGCCCAATCTGATAAATTCAGGAAAATAGATACGATTCATGGAGCATTTTTCCAGCGATAGACAGCTTAGGTGCAGAGCCGTGTTTTGGAGGTTCACTCTACTTCAGGTGTCAACAGCGTCTCAGTTAATGAGCCAATCAAATCTTTAGTTTTTTCCTGCACGGTGCAGCGAGCTCTCACCTGAGACGAGTTGAGGAGGAGGAAAGAGGAAGAGACGGCACGTCGTGCTCCAAAATAAGAAAAGTTTAAGTTGAAAACTGCTGTTTTAAAGATGGACAGAGAAATGTATGCTCATTCTTCCGGCAGGGAGTTCAAAACCTGTTTGTGTCATATGCTCCAAAACAGTGGCGTTAATTAAAAGTGGCAACATGAGGCGCCACTACGAAACAACTCGCATCTCTTTTGAGCAACATTATCTGCTGAAGTCCGAGCAGAGAGCAGTAAATTAACTGAACCGCAAGCCCAGTTTGACAGATCCACCCTCCTCATCACAAATACTTTTACAGCCCAGCAGCTGCTGAATGTTCACTCAAGGGATTGTGGATTTTGAGGCAACATTAACAAAAAAAAATAAATGAATTAGCGGCGGGACAGTCCTGAAGGAGTGCTTACGCTGCTGCTGAGACTTTGACGGAAAACAAAAAGACAAGATGTGTGAAAAAAAAATCTAACAAATCCCAACGCCAGCTTCAACAGCGAGCAGAAAATAAGGAATATTAGCAGATGCTGTGCTGGCACAGCTGGATGCAGCTGTTCAGAGTCATCGATGAGTCAGATGTTAGTGATGATGTTCGGCTGCATGAGAACGACTCTGACTCCAACCAAGATTTAATTTACTGGCACGACAATCCCACGTCCATTTCTCTCATTAACAAAAGCAACATAAATAATCAAAAGGAGAAAAGGTGCTAAATGTTTTTCCTAAAAGAGACATTTTTTAAAATTGTTTTCTGAAAACAGAAAACACTAAATAAAAACTTAAATAAATAAATAAAAAAGAAGAATTTTACTTGCTCTCTTTACACTTTTTTATACTAAAAGAGCAACTTTTTTAAATTGTGTTTCTAAAGATGTTAACTTTTTTTTACTTTAAGTGTAAGTCGTCAGTTCTTTAGGCTTGGACCTCTTCAATTTAAGATAAAAAGTCTTATTAGGGTCTGTTTGCACATTCAAGACGTATTTAAATTTTTTTAACTTTCTGTTTTAATCTGAAATAAATGCCCTAAATTTACTTGCCTGGACTACTTCTAATTATGGAGCTAGTTGTTTACACCTCCAATATAGCACCAAGGCACAGCAGAAGTCGTCTCAGATCACTGTACAAAAACATTCACATACATCATGAAATTAGTAAATTCGATCTACCCAAGGAAGCCGGCAGATTTATCCTGAGCAGCAAATTGGTGACAGTGGAAAGAAATGACTCTCTTTTAACAAGAAGAAACCTCCAGCAGAACCAGAACCAGGGCAGCTATCTGCCTTGACTGGCTGGGGTTACAGAGGACAAGATGGAGACGCAGACAAACACAGAATGAATGGTCCACATGTAGTTCCTATGGTCCACGTGTACTTTGTAGTTCCTATGGGAAGAAAGAAAAACGCACACTAATGATGGAACTAGTCATAAATCTAAAGAGTCAAGCAAGTAAAGACTGAAGCACTGTGGTCAGTTCGTAATCAAGAAGTCTAAGCCTATAGCAGCAGAACTAAGGGATGCCTCAGGAAACCCAAGCCAACAATAACTATAGGATTTATCACAAAGGAAAGACTTGAGGCTAATCTTAAAACTGGACAATGCGTCAGCCTCAAGGACAGAAACTGGAAGTTGGTTCCACAAGAGAGGAGCCTGACAACTGGAAGATCTTCCTCCCATTCCGCTTTTGGAAACTCTAGGAACCACAAGTAAACCAGCACTCCGAGAACAAAGTACTCTTGTTAGGACAATAAATAAAATCTGTAATATTAGATGGAGTTCCTTTGGGCGTTTAAAGATTCTGGGCAAGTTTTATAGTTTGAACGTATTAAAAAAAAAAAGGATGAAGCTGTAGAAAATTCCACATTATAATAGTTTAACTGACTGGTTTTAGTTTTAAGTTTTTGATATTACTCCTCTCTGATTCAGTGACAGTAGTTAAAAAGAATAAATGAAAAGTTGATCAAGCAGGGACTTCCTGCCGACCTCAAAGTGAGTAGCTGCTGCTGACAGTCAGAGCATCAACGTCCTGCCAGCTGAAGTCCACTCGCTCTGTCCCCAAAGGAAATTATTGAACATAAAACCTAATGCTGCCTCTCGTTCAGCGACAGGAAGTGGACGGGACCAGACCATCTCTGCTGTGCTCGTCAGACCCAGGACAGCGTGCGACACACTTTTATGTAACGTTTTGGGAGAAGTCCTGGTGTGAGTGTGTGGATCTGAAACCTGATCTTCATTGTTTCAGCCGGTCTTGTTAGAATAGACTTTAAAAGCTTCTAAAATATTCAACAAGTGAGAAAATCAGTGGGAAGTTGTTTTTTTTCCCATCTGTCGGCATCTTTGTGACTTTTGCTTCTAATCTCTTTGTGAAAAATCACCATTCTGCCGTTTGTGTTCTCAGATCAACACGTTACAAGAAACTCAGAGGAAAAATACACAGATTTTCACTTGGAACCACAGAACTGGAGCTAATGACACGTTCAGGTACGTTTTTAATGGCAGCAACGCATCTCCAAAAAGGTGTTCCAGGTCCAACTCTCTGTGAAGCATCCCTTCATTTTTTAACAACAGCCTTTAAACATCCAGGACCTGAGGAGACCAGATGTTGGAGGTACTGGAGGACCTGAGGAGACCAGATGTTGGAGGTACTGGAGGACCTGAGGAAACCAGATGTTTGAGGTACTGGAGGACCTGAGGAGACCAGTTGTTGGAGGTACTGGAGGACCTGAGGAGACTAGTTTTTGAAGGTACTGGATGACCTGTGGAGACCAGTTGTTGGAGGTACTGGAGGACCTGAGGAGACCAGTTGTTGGAGGTTTTGAAGGACCTGAGGAGACCAGCTGTTGGAGGTACTGGAGGACCTGAGGAGACCACTCGTTGGAGGTACTGGAGGACCAGAGAAGACTAGTTCTTGGAGGTACTGGAGGACCTGAGGAGACCAGTTGTTGGAGGTTTTGGATGGACTACTGTCCCATTCTGGTCTGATGGAGGATTGTAGCTATTCAACATTCCTGGATGGAGCAGATGTTTTAAAACCTTTATATTTGACAGAGTTGGAACCTTTCCAGATGTGTAAGCTGCCCATGTCCGATGCACTAATGCACACCTATAGCATTAGAGAGGCAGGCTGTTGACGTGTGCACTGACAACAGACTGGATAGTCCCTCTCCTCTTTAGAATGAAAGATGTGGCGTCCATACTTTCCAAAAAGAATTTCAGATTTGGATACGTCCGACTCCAAATCAGCTCAGAACGGCAGTGGTTCTCTGGACGGTGTTCACATCTGGCTTCTTCTTTGTCTTTGTCTGATAGAGCTTTAAGCAGCATCTGTGGATGAACTATGCCTAACTGATCTGTTGCCAATTAACCTGATTAGTGGCAAAAGTCTCCTCCAGCTGTTTCTTATTAAAACTACTTAGCTCTACTGCTTTTTGTTGCTCCGGTTGGACATTTCTGCTGCCATCAAATTCAAAATTACCTTTTTTTTTAGCTGCATGAGTCAGTCTTTTGGGCAACTTCTGGTGTTTTTAAATGTGCCTAAAAATAAATTCAAGTTCAAATTCTGAGACGCAACATTCGATGCAGAAACATTTCTTATCACCTGACCCAAATGAAGAAAGGAGGTGAGGTGAACGACACGTAACGAGTAAGAAAGAGAGGATGTTTGAAAGTACTGAACACCAAAGAATCTGCACCATCACCTCTCCAGCTGCAGAGATTTAACATGCAGCGTTATGTTGTAGATTTATGAACGTTGCTGCTGTTTTCAAGCACATCTGTGAAACATTTAGGCTCTAAGACAAATACCCATTCCACCAATAAATCTCTTCTGCCTCGCGTGCCGTAAAACACCACGTTACTCTGATGCAGATGAGCTGCGGTGAGAACGAGACGTGGAACCGATTGTCACGGCATCACCCCGCGCTGATCCACTCACGCACACACATGACGACTTACGAGCGAGGCGTTACAGTGAGCTGCAGGGAAAAGCCTCGCGGCAGAGGGTTCGTGAAGGAAACGGATGATGTGTAAGGAGAGGTAGGTGTGAGCATGTGCTGCTGGGTAACGTGATGAATAAGCAAACATACAAGAGACAGATAAAGACACCGAAGCCCCGGTTGGGAAATCAATCAAACTGAGTTCAATTCAGGGGGGTTTGAGCTGCATCTTTGAGTTTCTGCATGAGTGATACAAAAGACATGCAGGTAAAGAAAATCTGGTAAATAACACAAGATGCATTTAAAAAGTGCTTTTCGAGTCTAACTGCGTGAAGCACAAGTCACATTCACCCATTCACATACATTGATACCGTATTTTCTGTCGTACACGTCGCACCATCAGATAAGTTGCATCAGTCCAAATATGTCTAATAAAGTGGAAAAATCCATAAATACGTCACATCTATTTTGCGTCACCGCTGACAACCTGGAAATGTGGCCCGGTGTTGTGCCAAAAATTGATTGGCTGTCAAATGGCGGCCGCGGGAGCACGCACAGGAAGACTTTAACAAGAATTTAACAAGATTAACACTTAAAAACTATTATTTGTTGGCTCAAAATTATAGAAAAGGTGTATCTCAGTCTAACTTTTCCTTAATAAATGCACTTTGACAGTCAAATCAGCTGCATTTCAAAAGCCCATTCACGGCCGCGGGAATGCGCAGAAGGACAACTTGCTGTGCATTTCTTTGAAATTTAACAAGAAAACCACCTAAAAACAATTGTTTGTTTGCTCGATATTATAGCAAAGATGTGTCTCAGTTGAACTTTTCCTTAATAAACGCATTTAGACGGTCAAAGCTGCATTCCAAAAGCCGATACGCAGAAGTTAGCGTGTGCACGGGAGGACTTGTGCATTTCTTCGAAATTTAACAAGATAATCACTTAAAAACAATTATTTGTTTGCTCGACTTTATAGTAAAGGTGTGTCTCTGTTGAACTTTTACTTAATAAAAGGACTTTAACAGTCAAATCAGCTGCATTTCAAAAGTATTCAATGCCTCAGTGTTCCGGGATCGCTCAGACAGAGAGGAAATCAGGAAGGATGAACACTGCACATTTATTTGAAATTTAACAAAAAAAAAAAAAAACATCTAAACAATTATTTGTTTGCTCAACTTTACAGTAAAGGTTTGTCTCAGGTGAACTTTTACTTAATAAATGCAATCCAATGATCAAATTAGCTGATTTTCACTGGGGCGGCGCAGCGAAATGGAGCGGATTTGACGATTGCTCCAAGCGAGCTGGACGAAGGTGGCAGGCTATGGCAAGCCGATTGTGTCATTAATAGCCACTTTTTACCTATTACATGACACAATGACATGCCATACCACTCAGAGTCAGAATTTCTTTATTTGTCATTTGCACCACATGTGGTACATGTGGTTGAATGAACTTGTGTAGACAGTGTCCCAAAACTTGAGTGCCATCTAGTGGCTGAAAATGGTTGTGTTCAATATTTTCAGTCAGAATGAATGAAAACGGTCACATCGCAGCCAAAAATTGATTTATAAATATGGGGGGAAAAAAATCCAGAAATATGTCACTTTGGCATATAAGTCACAGGGCATGCAAATTATGCAAAAAAAAAGGTGACTTATAGACTGAAAAATTTGGTACACAGATCTGGGGCAAGTTGAGGTTCAGAGTCAACCCCACGGACCCCTAGGGTCAGTTCACACTTCAAGTCTTGATGCTCAGAGGCGATTTTTTTTTTGCTGAGATCAGTTTGTTTTGTTGTTGTTCACATTATAATTTAAATGTGACCTTAATTAATCAGACTCCAGTGTGACCCGCATGCACCCAAGAGGATGTAACGTCACACACGAAACTAAATAACTGAGTTGCAACGTCGGTCATACATTGATGGCATAAAAAGTTGGACGAAATGTGACATGAGCGTTCAGAAAAAACATTGGGTATGTATCAGATTTAGAACCACATTAGAAAGTGACATGGGTCTAATTTAAGGGGGAAAAATCATCAGAGTTCATGCTCAATAATCCAGGTAAAAAAATCCACCAAAGTTCAGTCAGGCCATGTGGACAGTTTCTTTTTTGTTGTTGTTGTTGAGACGTTTCGTCCTTCATCCAAAGGACTTCATCAGTCCAAGGAGCCACAGCAAACTCAGTCCCAAAAGCAGCACACACCCCAGAAACCATCTTATCACCATCAAACTGGTTGGTCCACTATGGAAGTGTGCTGCTTGTGCGACTGAGTTTGTTGTGAATCCTCGAACTGACGAAGTCCTTTGGATGAAGGATAAAACATCTCAACAAAAAATAAGAAACTGTCCAGATGACCTGATTGAACTTTGTTGGGGGAAGAAAAAAAAAAAAAAAAACCTGTTTTGTGATGTTCAGACTGTCATAAAAAATCAGATGCGGGTCACATATAGACCAGTGGTGAGTCGTCACACTCAGTATGTGTTGAGGATGACCCTCAGCTACTACCACACCAAATTTGACAACAATATCTGTCAAATTTACAGATTCAGAGCCATTTTTGTGTTTGCAAAGCTTTTGCGGACATCTTAAATTTAATTTTAATTTCAGGTATGGCCATTGTTTTTTTTTTTTTTGTTGTTTTTTTTGTTTTTAAGGAAATAATATTGGTAACAGAGTAAATAAAGGGGGTTGTGGTCTTTACAAAATTATAAATATACAATCTGTCCACACAAGGTTCTGTTAACCAGCAGGTCAGGTATCATTTCATTTCATTTAAATCCTCCTTCAGTAGAGAAAACGCAACAAAAAAGGTCAAAGCCTGAGCAGAGCAAAGAGAAACTGATGAACTCAGATGTGAGTCTGAGTCACGTGGATCCATCAGAACTGACTAACACGGTTTTACCTCTTCGACACCTACAGTTTATAATTTTCTGGAGGGAAAGCAGCTGGGATGTCTTTTGTTCTCCTGCAGCTATAATCACAGTGTATGAAACTGTGGCTTCGTATAGCCTTCCCAAAAATGTCCGGGACACATAAAACACATTTTAAATGTGTGCTTTCAAACTAGAACTCAATGAAGCTCCTCAGTAACACGGCCCTTCTTAGATTTAAATACTAAAAAGAGCCAAGATTTGACTGATTTATTTCTGCCCCCTCCTTGTTCCTCTCCTTCTTATCCACAGGCCCATTTGTCCTTTCCATCAGCCCGTTCTGCCGGTCCTGGGGCTCAGCGATTGTTCTTGTTATTGTTGAGGAGTGCACAGGGGGGTTTGTGTCAGTGCGTTTCATGATGAGATGGTGAAAAATGAGGCAGGTGGTGGCAATTTATCAGCACTTGAGAGGCACGCGGCGGCACTCCGGCAGAGGGAGGCGAGGCAGAACAACAAGACGCATCGCTGAGGATTTTTCTGCGTCGGGCCGGGCGTGATGAAATGCACGAGATTTCTCCTCCACTGCATCAGACAGACAGGAGGGAGGACAAACAGAGAGAGGATGACTGAGATAAAGGGAAAGGTCTGTTCTTCTTTCTGCAGGACTTCACGCCGAGCTTTTCTCTCAGAAACTCCCCGCAGCATCAATCTCATTTCTCTCCTCAGGAAACTTTGATGACTGGTTCAACAAAAAGACACTTTTTCTCTCTTTCTGTGGCAATACTTAATACAGCCTGATACTTACTGTGTACTTAGTACTTGCATTGTACTTATATGGTACATACCTGTTGATTACCTGGTACATACCTGCCATGTACCTGATACTTACGGTACTTGGGTCTAACATAGTACATATCTAGTACGCTCCTGCTACATTTCTGGTATGTACCTTGCAAGTACCTGATACCTACCTGGGTCTTACATGGTATGTACTTAGTACTTAGCTGGAACATAAATGTTACTTACTGGCTATTTGCATGGTATGTATCTTATACTTCCATAGTACATACAAAGTACGTACCTGGTATGTATCTGATTTCTAATCTGACACAACTGGTACTAACTTGGTACTTACCTGGTGTTACACAGTACTGGCAGCATGATGGCTCAGTGGTTAGCACTGTTGCCTCACAATAAGAAGGTCCTGGGTTCAATCCCCAGTTGGATCTGGGGTCTTTCTGTGCGGAGTATGCATGTTCTTCTCGTGTTTGCGTGGGTTTTCTCCGGGTACTCCAGTTTCCTCCCACACCAAAAAAACATGCATGTTAAGCTGCCTTCAGGCCCAGGCCTTCCTGCAAAAGAGATCTGTGATCTCAGTGGGATTTGCCTGGATAAATATAATAATAATTATAACAAGGTAGTTAGTGATGCCAGGTCATCGTAGTTCCATCCATCCATCCATCCATTCTGTTCCGCTTATCCGGGGTCGGGTCATAGGGGTAGCAGCCTAAGTAGGGAGGCCCAGACTTCCCTCTCCCCAGCCACTTGGGCCAGCTCCTCTGGAGTAATCCCAAGGCGTTCCCAGGCCAGCCGAGAAACATAGTTCCTCCACCGTGTCCTGGGTCTTCCTCTGGGTCTCCCCCCTGGTGGGACGTGCCTGGAACACCTCACCAGGGAGGCGCCCAGGAGACATCCTAACCAGATGCCCAAGCCACCTCAACTGGCTCCTTTCAATGTGGAGAAGCAGCAGCTCTACTCTGAGTCCCTCCCAGATGACCAAGCTTCTCACCCTATCTCTAAGGGAGAGCCCAGACACCCTGCAGAGAAAACTCATTTCGGTCGCTTGTATCCATGATCTCGTTCTTTTGGTCACAACCCAAAACTCATGACCATAGATAAGGGTAGGAACGTAGACTGATAAATTGAGAGCTTTGCCTTTTGACTCAGCTCTCTCTTCACCACGCACGACAGACCGGTACAGCGCCGTTTCACTGCCGATGCTGCACCTATACGTCTATCAATCTCACGTTCCATTTTTCCCTCATTCGTGAACAAGACACCAAGATACTTAAACTCTTCAACTTGGGGCAGGACCTCTTCTCCGACCCGGAGAGGGCACTCTACCCTTTTCTGGCACAAGACCATGGCCTCAGATTTGGAGGAACTGATTCTCATCCCGGCTGGGTCACACTCGGCTGCAAACCACTCCAGTGAAATCTGTAGATCACAATCTGATGAAGCCAATAGGAACACATCATCTGCAAAAAACAGAGAAGTGATCCTAAGGCCACCAAAATGGATCCCCTCAACACCTTGGCTGCGCCTAGAAATTCTGTCCATAAAAGTTATGAACAGAATCGGTGACAAAGGGCAACCTTGGCGGAGTCCAACTCTCACTGGAAACGAGCCTGACTTACTGCCGGCAATGCGGACCAAGCTCTGACACCAGTCATACAGGGACCTAACAGCCCGTATCAAAGGGCCTGGTAATGGTAATGGTAAGTAATGGTAATATAAAAGGTAGAATTAAAGGGAAGAAAACAACAACAAAAGAAAAAAGAAAATTAAAGAAAGGAAGATTGTCAAAACAGAACAAAAACCCAGGGTCCAGCTTATCAGCAGAATAAATTCATGTGCTCTTTTTGTTCATGCAGCATCGCAAAGACTAATGATAAAATATTATTTTATTGTTTGCATTACTATTAGGCCATTAGGCAGTGTTGCCAGATGGAGTTGAGGTTTTCCAGCCCAAAAGTCTGTTGAAAACTGCCCCATAGCACAAAAATCCGCCCACTCAATATATTGTCATATTTACTGTTTGAAACCCCCCCCCACACACACACACACACACAAACAAGTAAAATGCTCCACTACTATGTTTCAGACTTTTGCTATTTGGTGCAGAACTTTTCACTGATGAGAGGGAAGAGAATGAAACTCAAATTTTGGCTTGAATTTTTTACTTTTTTTGCATAACATTTGACATACAGTATTTCTGAGCTCACAGAAGGTTGAAGTTCCTCTGTGTTGTTTGTATTTTAGGTTTAGTTCTTAGTTTTTGATCACATTTAAACTGTAAGTGTCGTGGTTTTCTTTCAGAAGAATTGAAATTATTCTAAATTTCTTTCTTTAACAAGTAGAAATTTTTACTCACAAATATTTTTTAAACCCGCTTCAAGATTGTTATTATTTTGACCAAGATTATAGTTCAGTTCAAGGAACAGGAACACACTATATGTGCATCTTAAAACAGTTATTTAATTCCATGATAATAAAGTTAATAAAGACATTAAAATCCCATGTCATTTCAGTATGTGACTTATTTTGCAAAATGTAAAGCTGCATGAAATTGCATTTTTTTTTTTTTTTTTTTTTTTTTTTTTTTTTTTTTTTTTTTTCTCTTGT
>JARVGS010061301.1:0-14859 GCA_031762315.1 Hypsolebias antenori
CGGAAGGTTGATTAGTCTGCTCACACAATGGCAGGGTGCTTATTGATTCCTCTCCACCTTGGCAGCAGCATGTGCGGACTTCAGGCGCGAGCGGCGGGTGACACAGGTCTGGCCAAGTGTTAGAGCAAGATCATACGCCCGGGCCCCATTTTAATTTCTAATGCATTAATCTTTTCCTCGCAGATCCTCCATGAATATTCCAGGCCTCCTTGTTTGTCAGGAAGGCTGTCTCGCTTTCATCTATTCAGGTGGTTTCATTCACTGCGAAAGCCAGCTAAATGGACCCGATCAGTCAATGACAACCCGGATACAATGGAGCCCCATAACACGTCCCTTTTCTCCTTTCAGGCTTCTGATAGACAACCCTGACACCTGGTCCCCGGGGACACCCTTCGCCAAGTCAGTGCGCTGTTCCTTGAGAGACTTCCCTTACTTTATCAGACCATAAAGGATTGTCACAGACTGACTGTATCTGCTGAGGTATGGAGCTGCTCCCTCTGACCTGCCCCTGGCGCCGGGCGGGTCGAGGCGCCACGCAACGCATCAGAGGCGGATTAAGGTGGCTTAAACGCTGTCATACAAGCAGATTTGGTGCTTCACACTTTCTAGAAATGTTAAGCCTTTGTTCTCATCCATTAATTAGCATTGTCTTAAGTTCATTAGACCACCGCTCGTGTTGTTACTAATGAGGTAAGGTAGACCACCGACGTACACAGCTTTGTAGAGCCTGACCTGACAAGGGCTCCTGTCCATAGTGTAACAACTTACACATGGAAGGGAGGGTGAAAGTCACTCAGATTAATGCGCTAAAACTGTAAATTGAAAGATTATCCACTACTGAAAAAAAAATCAAATTATGTGTTTATAATCTTTTTTTATTTAGGTCTGAGTTTTTTCTTTCATTGCTCAGGATTAGGTTAAAAGTTTCTGTACTTTTTCTCTAAGATATTTCAGGGCAGTGCACTTGTGTTAAACCCAAATGAGCCTATCAGTCAAAGCTCCCCTTTTCCATGGCTAAATGAGACTCACAGGTCCCCGTATTCTAGAGCGGCACCATAACTCAACACCAAGAGCACCCCAACAGTGGAAACTTAAAAGCTCATTGGCACATATGGATATTAGAAGTGTCAAGCTCAGTGATGTAGCTTAGGTGCCATTCATAATTATGATATCTGATTTAGGCTCAAAACGGACGCGCTAAAGGGAAAACGAGAGGGGAGCACCAATATTTTAATGGTGAAGAGACAGCCTTCTCCCTCAAGGAACATCTTCTCTGACAGTGGCTGCTGGAAAATTGGGATTTATACTTCCTGTTTTCTATTAATATGGAGATGAATACAGGTGTTCCTGTGTCGTAAAATTAGTTTAGCTCTTGCATATTGCAATTATGCTCGTTGAGGAGGGGGGGAAAAAAGCGGAGCTTGTGCATGTTCAGAGGCAGAAGGAAATGTGAGGAAAATACCCAGGTTTAAAAATGAACACAATAACACGTAATTCTATCTTTTCCAGCCCCTTCGGCCTAGTTTGGTAGCTGTTTCTGCCTGTACTGGTGGTAGCTCAGCAAACGCAAACTCTTTTTCTTGTGCCAGTCTCAGACAAAATAATATAACAAATAAAATGCAAACATTCCTCTCTAAGAGTAAAGACTTGGAATGAGCATCAGACCTCAAGAGAGGCATCCAGATGTCCCAGTTGTCTTCTTTGTGGATTGGTGGAGGACATTGTTGAGCAGAGGACACTGGTGAATTTACCAGAGGTGGGGTTGCACCATTTCAAATCCTGTTAATTCATGGCTGGAACACTCAGTTCAACAGAAATATATAAAGTCGCGCATATAGTAAACTAACTCTAATCAATAATATTTGTAAAAAATTCATCTAAATGATAATAGACTGAAATAAAATATCTCCATCCTAAATCTAAGCATGTGAGATTGACAGCAGTCCAATTTTTTTGTGTGTGATACATATGAAGCTTCATTCTTCAGTTGTAGCCAGCAGAGATTCTTGAAGAACAAATCCATATAGACTTCAATTGACATGCCAAAGTGTTATTTAGCTGCGGAATAAAGGAAATTACCAATAATAAAACCTAATGGGATTACAGCAATGCAAGCAAGTCTAAATCTAGTTGCCTAAAACAAAAATAAAAATCTGCTTCTTCCCCTGCAGTTATTCCAAAGGTGACTCTTCTCCTGCTCTGTGACTTAATCAGTATCAATGTAGTTTCAGTTTGAGTGCATTAGGAAGCAAAGGCAACACGGATATTTCATAACAAGACATGAAAGCAACGGCATTCACCTGGCATCGGGCTAACTTTCTCCCCACAGCCAATCGCGTGGCCGTGGCATTGAGGCAAGACATTAATTCACTGTGTCAACCTGTCCCCCTGGAATATTTATGATGCTAAATACATTTAATTAGGCACTAGGAGCTCTGATGGGAGAGAGAATGCAGTGACAGTGGCGAGAGAGGAAAAAAGATTCGGTTACCTCTGATGCTGATAGGCTGTTCATGCTGCACACTCATTCTCAGTGACAGAAAAACCCAACGCACTGCAGAGAGAATATGAATGGCTCAAAATCATTTGTGGCATCTCATTATATTGTTATCATAGCACCTTAAAGAGTACAGATGCTTACTGAGAAGGCATGCACAAGCAGGGTTTATTAATCCACTTAAGCTGACACTGCAGGAAAGATGCTAAATTATCAAATTAGACAGACTGCAACACCAATAGTGTGATTTACTCTATCAATAATGCCAAGAAAATGGATGTAGTTTGTACTCTCCCCCCAAAAAGGGAAGAAAATCACAAAAAGACAGGCTCTGATGCATTGGCTGACAGCCTGGAGTAAAGTGAGACATCATGTCTGTGTGCGATAAAAACATGGCCCAAGTAAATAATAGTCAGTTTCCATCTTGACATCTGTCATCAGAGTGGAAATGGACGGGGAAATGACCAGCTCTCTATCGGCCGAGCTCTGGCTGTGTCGCCGCGCTGGATGATGCAAATAGAAGATAATATCAGTGCAATGCTGAATGGCATTACTCCAAATCTAATGTCATTAAAAGGGTGGGTATTAGCTCTGCTGTCTAGAGGTGCGGGTGTGGGCTGCTCCAGCTTGACTGACACACAGATTAAGTGCAGTGACAGGGAGCACAATAAAGTCATCAGAGAATGTGACATGTCAGTTAGGAGGGGTGGGGTGGGGGTGATGAAGGGATGAATTGTCACTCTCTGTCAGAGCCCATCCTCTCTCTTATCCATGATGTCCCATACACCACCGTGGGAAAACGGGACGGCACGGCCACGTCAGACAAATATTTATTCAGGTAGAGGGATAAGAATACCCACTCAAGCTTTGCTGTTCACCACATGTTTGCAAATTTACTGCCAGAAGGGGAAGAGGTAGGAAAAAAAAAGAGCCAAAGTGTTTGGATTTGATTTCAAGAGCCATACGATGGGATTAAAAAAAAAACAACAACAACTGAACCATAAAAACCGTTAATAAAATAAAAGCATCACCTTTTCTATATGTCATATAGGATTTCACAGTTGTTCACTGTAAAAATAAATCTAAAATTTGAAATTTTAGATCATTGAAGAGACCTAATCGACACTGATTATTGAGAAAACAGCAAAAAAAAAAAGTTTAATAACCTCCCATAATAAGAATGCATCCTTTTTGTGTGACAACATAAATCCACCCATTACCCCACCTTGATGTGAAGCGACTTATAAGGACTTCAGTGTGTGTCTGGACACAGCAGCAGATAGAGACTGGAGAGTGTATACAGTCTGGCCAAAAGATGGCAATGTTGCAGTGCTGAATACCAAATGAGTTTTCCTCTGCTTGGCCTCCCATCAGCAGACTGGTCACTGCCCTCTTCTGCAGCAGTCTTCTTCCCAAACGAACCCAGAAATTCATCCACATGCTCACTGGTCTGAAGTATGCCACCAAAGTCCTTGCAGACAAGCTGATTGCAAAAACAAAGCATGAAAGGGCAAAGTTTTTTGTCACAGGCGGAAAAGTTGTGCACAATGTACTTTTTAAAATGATAATTGAGAGTATTTTCTGCCTAATTTGCTCCTTCGTGGTAATTTTATGTGCATGGTGTAAAGTCTTTATTGCTTTCCGTTTAGCCAACATTTTAAAACTAAATTTGCCTCCACTAATATTTTCTTATGTCATACAATTTTACATTTACAAGCTCCTTTTTTTTTGCTCTTTATTATGCTTTTATAAAAAGTACCTTCACCTCTTGTGTCGGGTCCATACATTATGAAATAAAGTTTAGCTAGATTAGGTGCAATTTGCATTCTGAAGGTTTTCTTTTGAGTGTTTCTCTGTAGTTACAGACAGTAGGAAGGCGTTTCAAAGCATTTGGTGCAGCCAAATAGACTCTCAGCAGGGCAGCAATTGTACAGCTATTATAGCACTAAAATATGTGCTTCTGCAAATGGATTATGAACTTATGTCGCATACTGAAAGGGTTAACAGAGGGGTCTGCTGAAAATAAATTGTCTTTGTGCCACTCTCAATAAAATTGCATCCCACTTACTCATTTGAAGTGGAATATTTAGAAAGAAAAAAAAAAGCTAACATTTCAAAACATGTCCAATAATTCTCTACTAAATGGTGCATAAAAACTTGTGCAAAAACATTAACTTGGGTTGCAGATTACTTCGTGACACTTGTTTGCTCGGCTGTTTTGAATGCAGCAGGAACAGAGCTCTCTCATGGCCACTTTGCTGCTCTTTATTATTGGCTTATTGCCTTTAAGCTGTCACCACTCAGAGCATTTCTCCTCTCAGGGGATTGCCTTGTGGGACTCCACAGAGCTCCGTTGGCTATGGCCACTCAGATCTGCTGCACTGTCACACACTGCATGCTGCACCTTCTCATATAAAGCCTTTTGTTATTTTTATTTTTTACAGATTTTTTTCCCCTTAAATACCCACAATAAAACCAAAAATGTCAAATTCAAAGTTGCACAAGTTTACTTAGATTTGAAATGAATAAAATCAGGTGATAAATTATTATTTTCTTAGATTTTTTTCTCTTCCCCCCCTCATTTTTCGACACAGTATTTACTGTTTAATCCTACTTTTTATCTTAAGCACATAAAATGCTCTGTACAATGGATGTTTTGCTACATAAGGTCACTACATACGGAGAACATCAGAGCCAGTCGAGTCTCTGTCAGGTAGCCTCTTCGCCTCAGGCAATGGCTGTTTATTGGTTATTGCATTGAAGTGAATGTGTGGCTTGTAGATGTTCAAAAAAAAAAAAAAAAAAACATAGCTAAACACAACAAATGGGAAAAAAAAGTCCCCACACGAGCAGTTTGTCAGTTCCTTTTTAATTCAGATTTGTATTTTTCTGCTAATATTCAAAAGTTTTGTCATTTATCTGGACTGAAAATAACTTTCCGACTCACATTTTGAAAAAAAATCTGACAAATTGTGAGCCACAAAGTAAAATAGTTTATGGATATATCAAGATTTAACAAAAGGGTGTGATTTTTTTTCCCCTGCTCCCTGAGCCTAATCCCACCATTCCTCCACCTCTCCTCTCTTATGCCAGTCACATTTTCTAATTAGCTTTCCCCGTGGAGGAAGAAGATGGATTATATTTTAATATCTGGGGCCTAAAATTAGTTTATGTTTTAGCAAGTTAGCACTTCTCAGAAGTTGATTTACTCTTGAAGCTGTAAAACCAGTGAGCTTGCAATTAATCATAAGCTTTAGTCTGGTTCTCAGGCGTGAAGAGGCTGCGGTGTCAAAGGCTGGATCACAATAGGTAAACACCTAATTTACACTATTTAGAAATCACCTCGCTGGTGTTGTACAAGTCGTGACAGTCGCTCCCTCAATTGTTCAGTTCCGGGCTCGTTATTAATTACAGCAGACTTCTAACAAAGCTACATCGGCCATGACTAATCATCGACGCGCAGTGATTAAAGATGTTCCTCACTTTTTGAAACGATTCGCTTCTTTGGTCTTTCATGAACTTCATGTTAGAGCCTTGGTTTTCGTCAAGACTTTGGTTTGGTGTTATGCGATTACCGGCATCCTGAGAGGCTTTCACCAGCCCATCTATCAAGGCCAAGGGCTAGAGAACAAGCCTGGCGTTCCTGCTGCACTGACGTAAAGCGCAGACACATTCATAATAATGGATTTAGATAGAAACGCAGGACTTGGCAGGCTTTGTACAATTGTAATATTTTCTATTCTGACTTCAGAAGGTATGGATTTTCCTGTTAAGTTTTAAAAGTCGCCTGTATTCTTGAAATGTTAGCAGGCTCGCAGCATAAAAAATATTATTTTTAGGTAAAACGAGGCAATTCTCATACAATCTTTATTACCAATTGTGGAAAAAGTTATAGTTTTAAACAAACAAAGCTAAAATGAACTGAAAGGTGACTGACAGAGGAGCAGGTGTATGGATGTTGTAACCCTCCCTCCCTTTCAGTCTCAGTGTGAGGAGCGCATCCTCTAAGCCTGGATCTGGTGTGGCTTTGGAGTGTTGTTTGGCGACTGGAGGTACGGCGGTGTCGGGAGGATCATCAGTGGCTCTCTCCCAGGGAGATGAGCAGCGGAGGCCAATTTCATATGCGGGGCTCGGCCCCTGGGTCTGAGTGGAGGTGGGCTGGGTCCACCCAGTATCCTAGCTTCATTAATCATCCCGCCAAGGCTTACCGGCAAACCCCCTCTCCGCCCTCTCCTAGACAACCCCTCGGATTACACAGAGCCAGCGAAATGTCAGCCCAAATCTGAGTCTTGATGCAGATAATCATTTCAATAATATTTCTCCATTTGTGCCCCCGATGCCAGGGGAATAAAGCTTTTCCTCTGTCAGGTAGCATAAGACTACAGTTGGTGGGAATACTTGACTCTGAGCCAGATGGCTTAGCCGTGCTTGCAGCATATGTTCAACAAGAAGTCCTGTGCCAAGCACGCATTAGATTTTTTATTAATTTGAAGCAGCCTGGAATGCATACGTATATATTTACCTGATCCCACCACTCCTCGCCACCTCTCAACCCCCACGCCCTCCCTATAGGGAAGTTAACTAAACTCTGCTGCTGTGTGCAGGGAGTGATATTACCATCTCAGTTGTTGATTTTTGTCAACAGTGCATTTGTGATTTCTATACTTGCCAGAGCTAATGTAATGAAACACTACACAAAGCTACAAAAACAGAAAGACATTTCTTTGTAACGAAAAATTTCCTCCATATTTTTATTGCAGAGTTATTGTTGTTACCAATCAATTGCAATTTAAACGTATATTCATGGCTGTGATAAATGTTGTAATGTCATTAACTGTTACGCAGTGAATTGCCATCTAGACACATGAACAGGTTTGGGTCCAGGACAAAAGAAACAGTAGAGCATCGGAGGGCAAATTTGTTCATTACCACTAAGTTGAACTTCCTCTTAACAGCTTTGTGCTCTGCAATGGGAGTTCTTTTCTTGTGACTTATAGGAGTGGAGAAGGTGGGGGGGAGGACGGCGCGCCGAAAATGTCAATAGAAATAGTAAGTGTGAGAGGGAAGGCTTGCCTAATTAGTGCCCATTTAGATTTTATGACGGCTCTGAGATCTGCTCTTCCTGACAGAGAGCACTATAGTTGCATATTGTCCTAGCCTGAGGGAACCATAGGAAAATCCAGATTTATTGTACCTATCATACCAGCATATTTCATTTGCCATTATGAGATGCCATCTTGCAATGATGCCAGATTATTTATTACAGATTAAATTGTGGGACCTGGATGGTTGAGGAACACTTCAAAGTACCATTTCTCTTATTAACTTCTTCATTATCTGCCCCGCTGTGATCTAAAATCTCTGTTCTTCCTACCTGCGTTAACAAATACATTACTGACTCGACAACGTCTATCTGTTTTTTTTTTTTTTACTCTGCATTAGTGCCAGAATGCACAACACAGCTGATCTGTTTTGCAAACTGAAGACAGACTGTTATCATTAGGGCTAATTTCACACCAAACAAAGTTCTACTTCTTTTGTTTTAGAGCCTTATTAGTTGTGCTTTAAAAAAAAAAAAAAAAACCTGAAACATAACTTTTGCTGTAAGTAAACGACAAAATTGTAAGAAATAATTATGAAAATTAATCTAGATAGCATGCTAATTATTGTTTTTTGAAGCTCTAAAAATGTTATAATGTATTAAAGCTGCACACAGAATACTCCATTACTCACAATGTTCTGTATGTTTCACAACCCTTGGGTGATTTTATATGTTTTGTATTTAGGTAGTGTTTATTTCTAATGGACCTTAAAGCCATGGATGTTGGTATTTATCCTATTTACACATCAATATTACATCCCCGCGAAGGCCATACGTTTAAGTCATTGTGCAGGGTGGAATTAAAATGTACTCCACACTGTGAGGGGAGCTCGTCAGGGAATAGCTGAGCCCTGGACTCCCATTACCCAGCATAAAAGTGTCAGCCACTTTAATTACATTCATGTCGTCCCCGGTTCATTTTATTTCAGCTGCAGTCACATTTCAGGCACGGATCATATGCCTCAACCATTGGGTCAGTTTTAGTGGTGAAATAAGGCTCTAACAGGATTTAATTTCTCTCCTTTTTTTTAAACTGAAGTCATGACACAGGACTTGGAGTAGTGTTTAGACGTTGGACAGTACAGGTGTTCGTAGCTGATCACGGCTATCCAGTCACAGCCTGGAAGCTTTCGCAGCTCAATCTTTGCTCATGACTTTGAGAATTGTTGATTAAGTTGGCATACACAGCCACTAAATATCAGTGCACCCCACCGAGAGAGGATGAATTGGTTGTATACCAGCAATGGCAAAAGAAAGAAAAGTGGGGGGTCAAGTTCCACCGGTCAGACGGTTAGCGAGCGCAGGAGCGCCTGTGTCACTTACTGTTTCATGGGGAAGCTTCCTGACCTTCTAAGAGTGAAAGCAAGATCCTCTCTTGTTTATACTCAGCCATGGATCAGTGCATGGAATATGTCTACATCATCTCAGCCAATTTCACACAGAGGAGGCGCAGTGTGGGCGGCCGACACAAGCCGTTTCCCCCGGACGATGAGACCCATCCCTCACGAATGTTCTCTGTGTGCGGCTCGAGGTGTGCAGAAACAGACGAAGACAATGGCACTTCTCCACTGGGGCACACTATCTCCTCCCTTGGGACACTCGTGGTGGAACAACCCCCCCAACCCCTGGGTCTGTAATCAAGACGAGGTAATCTCCTAGCAAAAGAGTCACAAAACAATTACTTTTTTGCACTTCTTGAATAATTATTCTCTTCTTTTCATGTTATATTTTCACTTAAATTTTACATTTCTGTTTTAACAAGTCACATTTCATTCACTCTATGCATCATGATGGTGTAGCCTCCAATAATGACCAGTGCAGCGATGTAAAAACACCTTGCAAAGTCTAGACAGAAAAGACCTGTTTTCAAATGACAAATCTCTCCAAGTGTAATTTAAAAGCCAACTATGTGGACATAAAGCAGTCAGGTGAATTATCAGAGAAGCAGTTAATTACCGCTAATGATTTGAGTGTGACACACACATTTGCTATAAAAACTATTTATGATGCACATTACAGTGGCGCTTTTTCAAAACTAGGCTTCTCGCGCATATTAGTCTGTGAAAAAATAAGCAGAATACCACCCTGCAAACTCATAATGACACAATAAAGGATTTATACCATTGTGGTGCCATCCAATTTTACATTAACAATCAGAAGGTAATCAAACCACAGTCAGGAATCCCACTTCTGAACCACAGCTTGTGGATGAAGCCTCTTCACTTCATGCCCAATTGATCTAATTACATAAAGGAATTCTCACTCTGTCTCTCTGATATAGTGGCTCCGGCTGGATCTGGCTGTTCAGTTAATTAATTCTTCTTTCTTTATCGCAGTGGTGGACCTGAGAAGATCATCCAATATCCTGTCTTTACAGAGCTTTCTTCCACCGGTTTGTTTTGTTGTCTTGTTCAGCATGAGATGAGCAACTCCAACCACCGGCGTCCAATGTTCTCCTAAGCTCCTTCCCTTGTAATCTGCGACCCCTGTTACTCAATTATGGGGTGTGAATTTGGGCTCTTGGGTGACCTTCTCAACGTGATCCTACAACTGACCCTTCAATAAGAGCATAGCCTTCCTCACTACTGCTTTGTGTGTTGCGTTGCACTTTTTTTTTCATTTGTGGGCATCTTTATGAAGAGGGAAATGAAAGGAACCGGGTCACTCGTGTTGTCTTCTCACATCTACTCACTTCAGAGACTCTGAGCAGTAGCTTGGTGTTTACTTTGATTCTATGTAGGGTACACCTTAAGTTCAAGGGTTGAAGGGCAGGAAGCATCGCTCCCTTGTAGGTAATCATATCCAGCTTTGTGCTCCTTGTACCCCAACACTAAGGGTGGCATCTTAGAAGCCGTCTCAAGCCTTTTTCCACCTCTACAACACACTTTTGGTATCCGTAACAGCAACAACAGCAGCAGCAAGAAGAAACCATTGTCTCCAATGTGCACAATAGTGGAGGATATACACCTCTTTCCTATAGCAGATGAGCTTTATATGTACCATACCTCATTCCTTGCACTGCACAGTTTTAAGATGACATATTAGCCAGCTCCAGGGTGGTTAAAGGTGATGCAAAGATTACAGCTATTTACTAAATTATCTGTCTGCGAGACTACCCTCATATCTATGCATACATTACCTTGAGCTTGAGTTTAAAGACCGATTGCTCAGAACATGGAAGTTAAAGAGGCAATTACATAATGAAACGGGCCATCAATTCTGTCCGTGGCCTTTTTCTCTTTGAACAGAGATGGCCCAGATATCTCTGGTTTAGCTGACCCAGTAGAAGTACAACTGTTTGTATTAAAGTCTCCTTTATCAAGGGACTAAAGAGGCTGCATGGGTCTGTCTGGCTTTCTGTCTCATCCTGTAATTCAGTTATTAATTACCCTTCCTGCAAGAGGAGCAGCGGCCATTGTATTTACAGTGTTTCCATGGTGACCCCATCCCATTTATAAGGTTTGTGTCAGTACTAAAGCAAGACCAGTATTCAAATGGCTTCCACCTATATATAGCTCTGTGCAATGTGCAAGTTATTATGGTGAAATTAACACTGTTCCATTTCATGTTTGATGGTATTACTAACTAATAATATTTAACAATAAAGCAGCTTTTAGCTGAAATGCACCAGGTATTTTTTATTAATTTGGCTTTAGATGTCACTAACATGATAAACTGAGGAAAACAAGTTACACTATGCTAAGTATCACACATTTATTATGGTAATTTGTGTTTGCTAATTATGAATTTAGTAAAATAAGTTCAACAAATATCCATATTAACAATCATATGTTAAACACAGTGTTAAGTTTGTGGAATAAAGCCATTTCCTTCAAATGTAAAGTATTAGTGAAAGAGAAAGTTACCCCAAGAGATTCTACGTCAGAATATTTTAAGATTTACAAATATGTGAGAAAACTGAGTTATTTATGTGAAAACATACAAATGTGTTTTAACATATACATTCCTTTAGAGTTTCATTTGCATATAAAATTATTTGTTTACATGGTTTATAATCATCATGAAAATCTATTAATTTAAAAATTTAATAAGGCCTAAATGATAAATCATTTCTAACAGCAGAACTGATTATTTTCCACATCCTGTGCTTTGAGAAATATTAAATAATAATAAGTATAGTTAAACTTTATTCCAGCATGTTCTTTTAATTTTATTTTGAATTTTTTTAATTTAAATATTAAAAATGACAAAACAGACAGTTTATTTATACAGTTACATTTATATCATACCAAGAAATTAAACTTACAACATCTAATTACATCTAGGTGCAGGTCATGTCACAATTATAAACCAAAGGCTGACAGAACTTTTTATGGACTAACACTGTTGCTACCTGTGTCCTCCCAACAGCCTAATCGCGTTCTTTCTTTTCCTCGCTGTACCATTGCTTTAGTTTGTACTTCTGGTGCAAAGAGTCGAACAAGACGATAGTTAATGGCTCTTTTTCGGACCCAAACTGAACCCACACCTTCTGTTACAGCCTCCGGCCCTGGGCCCAATGGCAACCTGCTGTCAGGCCTAAGCATACTGCCAGTTGTAGTTTTTAATTGGCCATCTGGGGAAAGCTGGATCTAGTGGCTGGATATTAATCAGTAAATTAACCCAGCCATAATACAGCTTCCTCCCAGTGGAAGCCCGGCAGCTGTGGGCAGAAAAAGAGAGAGCGGGAGCGCGAAAAGAGAGATGAACTGTGGGCTGGAGAGTCTGAAAAGGAGGCTCCCGAATGGGCTGGCCTGCGATTGAACATTTCCTTCATGCCCTCGCCGCGTTCCCCTGTCTGCAACGCTGCTGACCCCCAATTTGTCTGACAATCACATGGAGGATTATCTCCAGCATGTCAGTGCAGATGTCACAGGTACTTCCTCTCACTAAGGACAAAGCTGCGTATTCTGAGCTACAGCTTGCTTTTCTGGCCAAAAAAACTGACAGCTGTATAGAAAGCTGGAGTGGGATTGGAGGGAGAGCGCACTGTAAAAGTTCAGGGGAGGTTACTTGTGTCTCTGTGTGGAGAAATCTGTGTGTGTATGTATGTGTGTGTGCGTGATTATTGTATGTGATTAACTGAAATTACTTGCAGTCCCCAGAGTTAACCAATTAAAAGGCTAATGAATATACAACGGCTAATTATTTTAAGTAAGCTAAATTATCATAATGGCCTGAGCCAAGTTTCATCATTGACACACAGAGAGCAGAGCAACCTTGTAAATAAAATACTGACATATTTACAGAAGAAAATGTAACAGTTGGGGTATTGTGATTGAAAAAGGTAGATGATCTCACATTTATATACAAGATTTTTTTTTTAAGTCAAAATGAACAAAATATGTCATCATGGTCTATATGATTTATTAAGATGCCCATCAGATATTTCAAGATATTAGAAATGCCATTACATTTACTACACTTGTTCATTTTACTTCGACTATAACAGCCCAGGCTACAGAGAGTAAAAAGTTGCAATTCCATGAGCAAAAACAACAAATTATTTGTTATAAAAGAACAATCAAGTGTTTTCTAATGGGCAAATCATTACAAGGACAGTTTTGTGTACTTTTATCTTCTTAAGAGCCCAGTCCAGACCTGACAAAAGTATAATTTTGAACGGCAGATCGAAACACACACAGACACACACTAAAAGAAAAGGAAAAAACAGCATAGCAGCGGATGAGACAATACATCACAGGAAAGCAATGTCAACCCCTAACCTACTCTATCTTTTATATATTCATGCATAGCAAACACAAAGACTCAAGCCGTGTGCCGCTTGCTGTCTGACCCTGCAGAGGGCTTTTATGGTGTGATGTCATCACGCCCCATTTTCATAACTGAAACCCCTCACTTCTGTGTCTGTCAATAAATTTCCAAGGGGCCTCTGTCACACGTCCCCACTCTACTGTGCTCGAGATGGACATGAAATAATTGCTATGAAAAGAGTTGCACGTTTCCCTTTCTAATTTTAAGGGTCAACAGTATTTTAATACCATTTTAAACACACACTGTGTTTTTTATGATGCATGTACAAGCGGCTTTTGATAGCTTAACCAGCCAAGCATGGTTAAAGAGAGAAACCATTGCAGCTGCTTCCAGGACCCACTTAATTTAGTCCCATGACCCCTGCTCACCTGAGTCTGCATGGAAATCATAATGCAATTCAAGTGTGAAGAAAAATGATATACTGTGTATTTACCCCAAATATTTATGCAGGACCTACTAACAGTCATGCTTACTCCTAATAAAGGGAAAGTGATGCCTTGTAAGACTGGGAGTGGTGCGTTGCTGCTACATCGCCCGAAGCCATTGTTTCCTCCATTATCATTTTCATTGGATTCTATTCAGGCCAGGGTTGTCTGTGTTTACAACACCTGCCTCATATACTGTAGGCCTTATGTGTTTTACAGAGCCATTTTGGATATAAAGAGATTTCTTTTAGACATTTAGATTTTATTGTCTATTAAAAGTGCTCAGTGTTGTACTATTTAGTTAGGGACGTATAAGGCAGTCTGTCTGCTGACCCACATTTACTGACACGATTGGAAATATCTGCCACCTAAAATGCTGTAAATGTGTTTTTCTTGTTCGTTTCTTCACTTAAAGCAGCGGATCAGATCTTTTAACTTGATGCTTTACGAAGGGGTTAAGGTGAGCTTCAACTAATGGTGACTATTTGGCAAACCTTTGTGGGGGAGTATCCAAATGTTTTGAAATGTTTCTCATTGTCTTCATGGAGACTCACAGTCTTGTTGCTCGAGATTTGAACGATTTTAAAAATACTTAGCGGGACAAATTTTCTCTCAGAAATGTCATAGTTGACACAGGTGACGTCTTACTTTAGTTCCTGTAAATTTATGAGCCCTAGCAAACAAACATGGTTTTCAAAAATTATGAGAGCAAGAAAAAAAAAATCTTACAGTTTTCATTCGTAGCCCAGTAAGATGCTACCTTTACCAAACTGGAGTTGTGTTACTTAAGATGTCTGCAATCCACTTTGATCTTGGCCATGCTTAGACTGGCTGCAGTTTGTCAGTCTGGTTGGACTTGAACTTGGGTTTTCTTAACTGAGTTCAATCAAAAAGCGTTTAACAGAAAGCAAGATTGTTCATGACTTTCTCACAGAACAACTTCTTCTTCTTCTTCTTCTTCTTCTTCTTCTTCTTCTTCTTCTTCTTCTTCTTCTTCTGCTTTCTGCTTCAGAGAATATACTGGGTGTTCAACAACATAGTCACTTACTGATATAAAAAAA
>JARVGS010061329.1:0-14818 GCA_031762315.1 Hypsolebias antenori
CTGCTTGGCCTTGAATTGGCCAACTATCTCAAACTCTCCTGGGTGGTATGTAAACAAGAAGCTCTGCCCCTCTCCCCCTCCCAAGGACATCTGTGGACCTGTGTCAGAGCTGAGCCAGC
Organism: Hypsolebias antenori; assembly: GCA_031762315.1. Lineage (NCBI taxonomy): Eukaryota > Metazoa > Chordata > Actinopteri > Cyprinodontiformes > Rivulidae > Hypsolebias > Hypsolebias antenori. The sequence goes on from JARVGS010061329.1 coordinate 120, forward strand.
TAATAGACACCATACCATCTCTTATCAGGACTATGTAATTATCTGGCAGTGTCCATGGACAACTTATCGCCTTCGTAGGCCTCCTCATGCATAAATATATTATGATGTCATCAGTATGTAGTTGTTTCTGTGCTGAGGTCATTCTTTACAACTTTCACACTGTGTCCCATCTAGGACAGAGTGCGAGATGTGATTTTTTTTATACCTCCCCTCCCTTCGTGTTTCTTTTTTCTTGTCTAAACGAAAAGGGCAGCCAGCACCTCCTGAAGGCTGCAGCCTCAGACACCTCCGTCTCCCCGTGTTTGTTTGTTTATGTTTTCTCGGACGGGCTGTACTGAAATGTAATTTCATTGTGCTTCGTTTCAATGACAGTAAAGCTGATTCTGATTTTTTGTAACTGAGATTGACACCCCTGCACCAGAGGGAGCAAAGATAAATATGTAAAGTGGTGAGGAACATAGCAGTGATGTTAAAATACTCTTAACTCATGCTTTAAGCGTTGATATAATCATAGTTATTGAATAAAAAGATCCAAAAAGTCTGTTTTGATCACCCTGAGTGTCAAAGGATAGGTCTGAATCAGAATGTATACATCAGGGTGGTGAGAGCTGTCCTTTATGTCTCTGGAGTGCGCTTTATTTATCAAGTGTCTTTTCCTCCAACCTTTCCTGTTGCTCTCAATCTCGTCCTCTCCCTGAAAGCAGCCGGCTGAAGACAAATTCCCAAGGCTCAGGGCAAAGAAAGAAAACAATGTCTGTACAGACTCTTCAGATAGAAACTGACCAAAGGCGGGAAAAGCTGATGGGATTTCATTGACCTATGGCAAACTGCAGCATGTTACACAACCAGATCAATGTCCTCCCTCCCCCAGTTCACCCTCCCTCTGGGGGACTTTTAACGCTCAAACTTGCTCTTGTTGAGGAATCGAGAAGCAGCAGAGCTTCTCATATTGTTGACAGATGTTTGTGAGGGTGCTCTGTGAGGCTGTTTCATCGGCCAGGGTGGTGAGCCAAGGTTTCAGCTGCCGTTTTTTTCTAAATTCCTTCTCCAACTTCAGTGAGCACGAAGGAAATGGAGAGACTCTAATGTGGAAGATTCTGCATAGATTAGGTTTCTCCTGCTCTGACAGATTTTATGTTCTCACCATGTTTATGTGCAACTTTTATGTTTTGTGAGCAAGGTCAGAGAGAGAAAATATCTTATTAAATTCCTCGGGAAGCTTTACAAGGACACGAACAGTGAATCAGCATCCTCCACTTCTAAAGTGCACAACAAGGATGATGTCAGAGTTTAAGTCAGATGCAGACTGAAATCTTCCGGGCTGAAATCGGAGAAGTTGTTCTTTGATCGTTAGATGTTTTATTGGCTTTGCTTCTACTGTGTTCTATAATCATTTCAATCAGGATACTGTTCACCCTGTTTGTTCTGTCACATTTGTGTTTTTGCTATCAGTAGCACGGGAGTTGAAGTTCTCTGCACTGATGTGTAAATAGATGTCTGATGCAACATTAGATAGAGTCTGGTTTGTTTCTCTAAATGTGGAACAAGCACATGATAAGTTTCACAGCGAGATAATTCCCACTCACTTATCGAAGCAATGATTGTATTCTGTGAATTAAACAAGCAATCTTTTCTGTAGGAATCCCCGCGTTTATCTGTAGTTTATCATCGTCTGTGACGAGATACACTGTCAGCATCTGCAATCTGCATGAATCACATTTTTACAGGAGCCAGGGAAAATGACAGGGTTGTCATAAAACATCTCGTGAAGATGAATCAGTTCATGCAGCTCAATCAAAAGAGTGAAATGCCCCCCCACACACACACACTTTTTTTTTTTTTTAAGAAATGGCAGAACACATTAAGCCCATTAAGCATTAGTAGCTTCTGTGCTACTAATAAATGTCAGCACAAGACACTCATGGAAGTTTTTAAAAATAATAGTTTAATCTTTTTGACAGAAAATAGGAGAAGGAAGTCAGAAAGTCCAGTTCTGATTGGAAGAGCTAAAGTTTGACAAACGTCAATAGCTTTGCAGAGAGTGGTGAAGGCTGCACAGAAGACTGTTGGAGTCATTAAAATGTTTTCGCTATGGCGCCACGTGCACGCGCATCCATCCGCGTGCACGTGGCGCCGTAGCGAAAACATTTTAATGTTGAGTTATTTGATCTGAACCCATATTGACTGTTACTTAGTATATTATTTTATCAAGAAATAAGTCGAGTCTGGTCACAAATAGTTTTTCTAGAATTTTTGAGAATTGTGGCAACAAAGATATGGATCTGTAGTTGTTAAATACACATTTATCACCATTTTTAAAAAGAGGAATTACCTTTGCTATTTTCATTCTGTCTGGGAATGTTCCTGTTGAACATGACAAATTACATATACAGTATATGTAAATGGCTCAATTACATGACTTGTATTTCTTTTATCACCATCATATCCATGACTTCACAATCTTTTGATCTTTTGTCTGTAAATTTTTTTAACTACCTTCATTATTTCTTCTTTTCGATTTAACTACCTCAGCAAGTTCTGCAGACGCATGGTAATCACACAGTCATTCAAATCAGGTGTGTCAAAGCAAGGAAACAACTAAAACATGCAGGATGGTGTTCCTCAAGGCCCAGGGCTTGGAACCACTAAGTTAGAGCTTATGTTAACAGCTACATGTGCTGTGACGAATCAGTCTCAGGTTGCAGATGCATGATTCTCTGGTTTACCGCACTAACCTCTACTAATAAAATCACATGCTGTGCTTCTAATTTTACTTTGACACATCCCACAAACATCAGAGGTTTATAACTCAGAAGTTCTGTAGCAGAGCTGCTATGCTTCAGTGATTGTTGAAGACTGACTCCATCCACGTCAGCAACATGTGACTTGTCCACCTTTAAAACAGACATCAGCAGCGTCACACTGTTCTGTCAAAGGAAAAAAGAAGTTTAATCTGATCATCTCATTTGCAATAATCTCATCAAACCTGTTTGTAACGCCCGATAACCTTTCTCTAAACCATTGGCATTGTCCTCCAACATATTTCACATCAGATTTAAGTTAGAATGGAGGACAAAAAACAATCTGTAGATTTCTCCTGGATGGTGTTTCTGACAGAGACTCAGGAGCTGCAATAAATGTAGTTTTGATCTGAAAAGACTAGGACCTTCTAAAGAGGCCTACAGTGATGAGGAAGTCACCGACAGCCTGAACAGGTTCCAGTGGATCGTTTTGCTCTGTCAGACGATGTTCTCAGTAATTTGAGAAATGATTGACTACAAATAATCATTCTAGCTGCTTATAAACACGAAACATCAGGTGACAAAGAGATTGTTGAGGTCTACACACTTTTGCATGTTACAGAGTTGTCAGAGAGCTGCTGGTTCATTCAAGGTTCTGACTCTTTGTACACCTCGTTGTACGCAGCAGAGGCTGCCCTGGAAGGTTCAGGTTACAGCCTGGTGTCAAAGGTGAAGATCTGGCATCAGGGGACAGGGCTAGGCATCTGGCAAACAAAAGCCCATTCATACAGCGAGAGAGACTCAAACAGCTTTCCCAAAACTTTATACAAAATCTTAGTCATGCTTTGAGTTCCTCAAAAGCTTTTTACATCCAGTTAAAGGTTTCTTAGTGAGGCAGTGAAAAAGAAGCATGTGACTACACCCTCCACCACCACCCAAACACATCGTTCATTATGATTTTGAGTCTTAGCTGTGGGATGAGAATGTGTTCAGATATTTTAGCTAAAAACACAAAGCAACACATAAGATCTTCTCTGGGTGTCAGGAGTCCAGCAGTCGAAGGTTCAGAGTGGAAGAGACGATCAACACGTTGCATCACAATATGAAGTTAACTGTGAGGTTCCTTTTTTTGTCTGCCGGTTGTATCTGCTCATTTCTGCTGCACTTAAATAAATACATCTGCTGCGTTTTCTTACTGTCAGTTTCAGGGTCCAACTGCTGAATCAAGATCCCAACATGGCTGCCACACCAATATCTGCTGAGGAACTGGAGGAACTTAGGGAAGCTTTTGCCAAAATTGGTAAGAATGTTGTCACCGCTTCTGGTGTTTCTGACCGAGGAAGGAGCTGTGAGGAACTGCAGCTGTTGGAGCAACACCAGAGGCGCCAGAAATCCTCTAAGAAACATCAACTTTACTGCTTACAAAGTTCAAAAACGTTCAATACGAAAAAAAAAGTTGTGCTTTGACAATGTTAAACTCAAGGTAGAACAAACATTTCAAGAGCTAAAATGATCTCAAATGTCCTGTGTGAAGATCTAAATGTGTTAAATGTTTGAGCCTCTGGAGCAACTTTTGCTCGATGAACTTTGACTCGTGCTCACAGAGGACTGTACAGTAATGGAGGCAAAAGAGAACAGATGATGAACCAAGGGATGGAAATGGATTTTAACAGTCAACTTTAATTTAAAAAAAATTGCAGGACTGTAGTTTCACGTGTAGAAGACATGTAGATTCAGCTGCTTGTTTTCAAGCAGAGCAGCATGATCAGAAGAATTGTATTGGGTTACAGAATAGGGTCCATTTTGCAAGAAGTGTTTATTGCTGTGGTGTGGCTCCAGCTTAAAGTTGGTCATCTGATGGTTTCAGTTTGAAAATGCTTTTTAAAACTTTGGGACCTTTCTGGCCTTTTCTTTCAGACGTGGACAACAACGGGTTCATCAGCAAAGATGAGCTCCATGAGCTCTTCAAGGCAGCCAACCTGTCTCTGCCCGGGTACAGAATCAGAGAGATGGTCCAGGAGCTGATGAAGACCAGCGACAGGCTCACCTTTGAAGAGTTCACTGAGGTCACTTCTTGCTCCATCAGGCTGATTTGTGCAGCTCTCTTTGAGTGGAAAGCCATGAGTGTTTTGCTGTTTCCTCTTTCAGATGGTCCACGGGCTGAAGAGCAGTGAAGTGGCCAAAACCTTCAGGAAAGCCATCAATAAGAAGGAGGGGATCTGTAATGTGGCAGGAACGTCAGAGCAGTCAGGCACTCAGCATTCATACTCAGGTCTGTACTCACAACCTGAGAACAACCAACTCTAGATAATGTGTCTGTTCAAATGAACATGACACTTGAGCGATTAAAAAACACAACTATTCTGAAAATGTGGAAGAGAAATCCTGCATTCTTTTCAGTGAGAACACACATTTTTATACAAAGATGTTAGAGTTGAGGACAAAATGCTCTCTTGTTATATTTTGTTAAACATAAAATGGACCTGTGAATAATGTAATGTGATGCTGTGCATTTTTGAGTCTCAACAACCACCTTCATGCTGCATGATGACACGTTTACGCTCTACTATCAACATCTGGAAACCGTCCTTCAGTGTGAAGGCAATCATGACCCTGCTAGTTTTATTATTCCCCAAGTTTTCCATCTATTTTTAAAGTCCCCAAGATTATCACCTGCATTCTTGCCACAAACCATCCTCCCACCCTGCCACAGCTCTTTCTAGCCGTGTCAGAATGCAGCTACAATGCTAACACCACAGGTGTCACACCTGTGCTAGGTTGTTTCCATGACCTGGTTGGGATCACATTTGTAGCCAAGGCATGAAGCCATCCTGCTCAACCATGGTTCACATTCTAAATGACCAAGGTACGCTGGTGCACACAGGCCCCACATCATGGATACACTGCCACCATGCTCCACCCAGGACCCTGATACAGCACAATGATAAGACACCACTAAGATGCTACGGAAGTTTTTTACATGTCCAAAAGCATCCATGATCCATCACAGGAGGTGACTGTGCTCTGAATCTGCCCTCAACAACCTTGTCAAGACCCTACAAAGACCATCCATGAACCTCTGATTCTTTATGGAGTGTGAATCCAGTATCAAAGGTGGGCTAGGAGAGTAGGAAGAAACTATATTTTTGAGAACAAGACAAGTCAGTAAACAGGCGAGCGTTAAAGAAAAAGTTGTAAAACAGTTGGTTGAGATGAACTTCTTCCTGTGGTCTGAAGTTATTATTATTTTTGTCTGCAGAGGAAGAGAAGGTGGCCTTTGTGAACTGGGTCAACAAAGCTCTGGAAAAGGATCCAGACTGTAAACATGTTCTGCCGATGGATCCCAACAACGATGACCTGTTCACCAGCATAGGAGACGGCATCGTCCTCTGGTAATCTGAACCTTCAACCTTCAACTCAGCACTGCTCCACACCCAGTTTACACATTAAAGGACCATTCAGGATGGACTTCCCTTCTATAACTGGACTGAACTGTAACATTCAAGGTTTTTGGATTATAAAGTTAGACCTTTCAAAGTGCCTCCATTCTCAAAGGCTTCATGCTATATGATGAGTAAAAAGATGAATGATTTGAATGTATGCAGTATTTATTCATGGGAACATGATTCATTCTTTATTTATACAGGTTAGACCCACTGAGCCTCGGGGACTCATTTACAAGAGAGACGTGGTACATTCAAACAATGAACATTTTTTGAGAATTCAAAAAATACAATAAAATAGTATAGAGGGCAAAATTAAACTGAAAACAAAACAGACCAACAGACATGGACTGTAAAAATGAGCAAATTAAAAGTTTCATAAAAGGGAGGTCAGACATGAAAAGTTGAAGTAAACCACAAAACAAACTGTATTTGGTGAGAGAACCTCATCTGCTCAAGTCACTGATTGAAAACTGAAATGCACTCAACTGTGTTTCAGTTCATTTATGTTTGAAACTGTAAATGTGTGACTGCTGTGCTTATCAGCCTGAATTTGATTTGTCTTTGTTAGTAAAATGATCAACCTGTCTGTCCCGGACACCATTGATGAGAGAACAATCAACAAGAAGAAGCTCACTCCCTTCACCATCCAGGTGACACAAGGATCTCTCTTCTCATCCCTCTGATGATGAACATCTCTAAACGTCTAAACCTGTCATTGTTTGGTCCAACAGGAGAACCTAAACCTGGCTCTGAACTCAGCGTCAGCTATCGGCTGCCATGTGGTGAACATCGGAGCTGAAGACCTGAAGGAGGGCAGGCAGCATCTGGTCCTGGGTCTGCTGTGGCAGGTCATCAAGATCGGCTTGTTTGCCGACATCGAACTCAGCAGAAATGAAGGTGTGTGAGCTTCAGTAGAGGTTGTCCAGCAGAACGACTTTTTTCTTGAATCAGTAAAATGATTAATTTGATGGAAATAAGCAGTAGTGAACCAAACCTGCCTTTCTATATTCCTGAAGAATGACCCAGAATGAAAGTCCAGATGACACAGTGAGACAGTTCTTCTTTCATTTGCAACACGATTTTTAAATTATATACACATATTTTGAGTAAATCTATCACTCCTTATTCTAACAAAGATTGTACAAATATTACTCTACACATTACAGCTTTCATGTAACATGAGATTAGCAGACCATTAGCTGGATTTTGTGAAGCTACACACACTTTAACTCACACACCGTTAACCCCTCATCCATCCATCCATTATCTTCAGCTTGTTCTGAAGTCGGGTCGCGGGGGCAGCAGCTTGAGCAGGGAGGCCCAGACATTTCTTTCCACAACCACCTCTTCCAACTCTTCTGGGAGGACTCCAAGGCATTCCCAGGCCAACATACGGTGGTCCCCCAGCATATCCTGGGTCTTCCCATGGTCTCCTCCCAGTCGAACATGCCCGAAGCACCTCCCTAGGGAGGCGCCAGGGGGCATCCTTACCAGATGCCCGAACCACCTAAACTGGCTCCTCTCGATGTGGAAGAGCAGTGACTCTATTTCAAGTCTCTCCAGGATAACTGAACTTCTTATCCTATCTCTAAGGAAGAGTCCAGGTACCCCTGAGGGGGAACTCGTTTTAAACACCTGTATCTACAATCTCACCCTTTCTGTCACTACCCAGATCTTGTGACCATAGGTGAGGGTAGGAACGCGCACTGACCAGTCAATCTCACACTCCATTCTTCCCTCACTTGTGAACAAAACCCCAAGATACTTAACTCCTCCATTGAGGCAGAAACTCATCCTTGACCTGAAGAGAACAATCCACCCTTTTCCGGTTGAGGACAATGGCCTCAGATTTGGAGGTGCTGATTCTCATCCCAGCCGCTTCACACTCGGCTGCAGATTGCTCCAGTGTGAGCTGAAGATCATGGCACGATGACGCCAAAAGGGCCACATCATCTTCAAAGAGCAGAGATGGAATCCTTCCGCCCCCTGGCTGCACCGAGAAATTCTGTCCGTAAATTTTAAGCACAGAACCTGTAAAAGCGGGCAGCCCTGGCAGTGTCCAACTCCCACCCTGAAGGGGTCTGACTTACTACAAGCAATGCGAAACAAACTATTGCACCGCTTGTATAGAGATCAAACAGCCCATAACAATGGGCACTCAATCCCATACTCACAGAGCACCCCTCCCCACCCCACAGTGTACCCTGAGGAACAGGGTCAAATGTCTTCTCCAAATCCATGACACATGTAGACTGGATGGGTAAACTCCCATGACCCCTCGAGGCCCCTAGTGAGGGTAAAGAGCTGATCCAGTGTTCCACCTCCTGGACAGAACCCACATTGTTCCTCCTGGATCTGAGGTTCAACCAATGATCAGACTGGCTTCTCAAGTACCTCTGAATAGACCTTACCAGGGAGACTAAGGAGAGTGATACCCGTGTAATTAGAGCACACTCTCTGATCCCCCTTTTTGAAGAAAGCAACCACCATCCCAGTCAGCCAATCCAGTGGCACTACCCTCGATTGTCCATGTGATGATGCAAAGGTGTGTCAACCAAGATAGCACCACAGTGTCCAGAGCCTCATCCTATCTCATCTACCCCCAGAGCCCTGCTGTCGCAGAGCTTTGTAGCTACCTCAGCAACCTCAGCCACAGTTATGAACAGACCAACCCAGTCCCATAGCTCAGCTTCCTCCTTGGAAGATGTGCCGGTGGGATTGAGAAGATCCAAGAAGTATCCTTTCCACCTCCCGATGACATCACTGGTTGAGGTCAACAGCAGCCCACCTTCACTGAACACAGTGTTAGTAAAGAGCTGCTTTCCCCTCCTCAGCCGCCTGATGGTTTGCCAGAATCTCCTTGGAGCTGGCAGAGAGTCTCTATCCAAGGTCTCACCGAACTCCTCCCATATCCCAGCCTTTGCCTCAGCAACATTCAAGGCTGCTGACAGCTTGGCTCTCCGGTATTCCTCAGCTGCCTCCAGAGTCCCAATGGCCAACAAGACCCAATAGGACTCCTTCTTCAGCTTGGCAGCCTCCCTAAACCCGGGTGTCCACCATTAAGTTTCAGGATAGCCACCAGGAGAGCTGTCGACAACTTTGCGGCCACTTCAACAATTGAATCATGGAACATGGCCCATTCTGACTCGATGTTCCCCGCATTAGCTGTGATGCAGTTAAAGCTCTCCTGGAGGTGTGAGTTGAAGATCTTTCTGACAGGTTCTTCTGCCAGGCATTTCCAGCAAACCCTCACTACACATTTGGGTCTACCAGGTCTGTCCAGCATCTTCCCCTGCCATCTGATCCAACTCACTACCAGGTGGTGATCAGTTGACAGCTCAGCACCCAAGTGTCCAAAACAAACAGCCGCAAATCAGATGACACTACTACAAAGTCAATCATCGATCTACGACCTAGAGCGTCCTGGTTTCAAGTGCACTTATGGACACCCTTATGTTCAAGCATGGTGTTTGTGATGGAGAGACTATGACTAGCACAGACGTCCAACAACAGAATACTGCTTGAGTTCAGATCAGAGAAGCCATTCCTCCCAATAATGCCCCTCCAGGTCACACTGTCAATACCCATGTGGGCATGTATTGAAGTCCCCCAGAAAAAGCAAGGAATTCTCAGCTGGTGCATCTTTCAGCACCCCCGCTAAGGACTCCAAGAAGGCCGGATACTCTGAACTGCTGTTGGGCACGTACGTACAAACAACAGTCAGACCACGTCCCCCCACCCGAAAGTGCAGGGAAGCTACCCTCTCATCTATCTGGGATAACTGGAACACACAGGCACCAAGTTGGGGGGCTAAGAGTAGACCCACACCAGCTCAACGCCTCTCACCATGGGCCACTCCAGAGTGGAATAAGGTCCAGCTCCTCTCAAGGAGGTCAGTTCCAGAGCCCAAGATGTGCGTAGAGGTGAGCCTGACTCTTATCTAGTTGGTACCTCTCTACCTCACCACGTTCAAGCTCCTTCCCCACCAGAGTTTGTTTCATGTCCCAAGAGCCAGCTTTGGTAAGCTAGGGTCAGAGCACCCAGGCCCCCTACCTTCAGACACTGCCCATGGAGTCATGCACCCGACTCATATGGCCCCTCCTGCAGGTGGTGGGCCCACAGGAAGGCAATGTTGCTCATTAGGGCTGAGCTTGAACCCTATGGGTAGAGACCCGGTCACCAGATACTCTGACAAGCCCCTCCCCCAGGCCTGGCTCCAGGGTGGGGCTCCAGTAACCCTTGTCTGGGCACTGAGCTCCTTGTTTTATTTTGTCCATAAAAGTCTTCTGAATCTCTCTTTGTCTGGCCTGTCACCCAGGACCAATATGTCTTGGGAGATTCAACCAGGGGCAAACATACTTGCTCCTGACAACATAGCTCCTAGGATCATTCAGTCATACAAACTCCTCCACCACAATAAGGTGGCAGTTCAAGAAGGACACAAAATGTCCATTGTTGAATTACATATTCACACCAAAACTGCCAGATTTTTTTTGTCTTTTTTTTTTTATCTTGATCCCATCTTTTTCCATAAATAATTTCAGGAACGAATGGAGCAACAAGAAAATCAAGACAAAATCATACGCAAGTTGAAAAAACAACTTAAAATTTACATGAAAAAAGTGGAAGATTTTGAAGGTAATCCAATGAACATTTGTAAACGGGACAATTGTTTACAACTGTAACATAAGCTTAATCAAATAACCACTCCTGCCCGCTCGTGTTGTTGCTGTGTTTAGAGAATTGTCCGCAGATGAGCGGTGCCTCTGTGCCCGTCAGGCCAGTGAACATCCCCCGCAAAGAGAAGGAGTTCCAGGGCATGCTGCAGTTCAAGGAGGGGGACTCAAGCCGCTTGTTCAAGAATCTGATCATAGGTCTGCACTCCTCAGACAGGCAGTTTGTTTTTATACCATACAAAAATCATAGTGTAACCTTTATCCCCACTAAATCTTGTATCCACAGATTTGAAGCCCCGCGGTGTAGCCGTCAGCTTCACACCATGTCTTCCTGCCTACATCATCTTCATGTGCCTTCGTTACGCAGACAGCGTGAGTGACGACAGGAGAGTCAGTACTCTCCTCAACACTGCCATCAGCAGCATCAAGGGGGTCATAAAGGTGCCTAATTTAACCTTGACTTGTTTTAATTTAAAAAAATAACATGCATTTTAAATTAATCTGTCAAATGTTTCTGCAGAGGAAAGGAAATGACTTAGAAGTTGTTTCTTTCTGGCTGGCCAACACGTGCAGGTTGATGCACTGTCTGAAGCAGTACAGTGGAGAAGAGGTGAGCGTCACAAGGTTTTCATACCACCCTGTTTATAGTGCCACTTTCCTTGAATTAACCCTGATTGCTCATTTAACCCGTCTGCTCTGCAGGTCTTCGTAATGCACAATACTGCTAAGCAGAATGAACAAAGTCTGGCTAATTTTGAGCTATCAGAGTACCATCAGCTTTTTGGTGATCTGGCCATCCAGATTTATCGTCAGCTCATCAAATGCATGGAGAACATCTTGCTGCCCATCATAGGTGAGTTATCATCTCTCATCTCAAATACAGTGACCAAATGCATTCACTCACCTTTATGTCCGTTCTGTAGTGGCGAGCATGCTGGAGCACGAGACAGTACAGGGAGTTCTAGGGGCCAAACCGACAGGCCTGAGAAAGAGGAGCAGCAGTTTCCCCGAGGAGGAAGCTGTGACTGTGGAGCTCCTCCTGCAGCGCCTGACCTTCTTCCACACCACCATGAGTCAACATGGGATGGACCCGGACCTCATCCGACAGGCGATCAAGCAACAGTTTTACATCGTCTGCTCGGTCACACTCAACCACCTGCTGCTGCGGAAGGACATGTGCTCGTGGAGTAAAGGGCTGCAGATCAGGTGCTGCGAGGAACACAGTCATGTTTTTAAATTCCAAAAATACTTGTAAAGGGTGTTTTTATGCTTTAGTATTACACAGTAAATCTGAGGTATGTAAACACATCGATTGGTCAACTCCAGCTGTCATGACCTCCTTCATCTTGGTTAAATATTGAGAGAGGTCAATTAGTGCATTCACCTGTCAGTCAGGGACACGTGCACAGATATTTGTGATCAACAAAATAGCTATTTAATCAAATGTTTAAAAGCCTAACTCCTACAAAGACTCAATTGTTATTAATTTACTGGAAGTGGCAGTAGACACTCAGAATCACCAGTTGTCCCTTAAGTTTTTTTTAAATTTATTTTTCCACAATATTTCAGATTTCATAAATTATAAACTGCATATGAGCTTGTCTCTTGCTCTCCCTTAATTTGAAACCTCCTCCTGTTTACATGTATAATTATCATTAAAGCAATTGAAATTTTTAAACACTTAAGAGCAACTTTACACACATTTCCTGCATAAAAAAATAGTACTTTGCTTTTCATTGGAAACACTGAGCTGTAAAATATGTTTTTCCAATTAATTTAATTATTTTTAGTCTTGTGAAAACATGCTCCTATATTAGAAACTAGCATTCCAGAGGTGTCCAAGATGTAAAACCACAATGCAGTTTTTTTTCCCTTGTTGGGGTTGTGTTTACATTGATTTAAAACAAAGATAAACCGTTAAAAAAATTAACGAATAGTATATTAAGTAATTTAAGTTTTGTAACTTTATAAATACATGTATACTATTATTAGCAACAAAATTGTGTTTTCTGTGTGAAGAGACTTTAAAGTAGCCAAAATAATAACGCCTCTAATGTTGATTAGATGCAGTTGGAATAACATTCAAGATCTCTTAACATTTTTTTTAAATTAAATTAGACATTCACAATGATACTAGCATCTGTAAAAAAAAAAAAAAAAAATCACATTAGGATTCCTGAAAAATGCATGACTAAAGTTTTTTTTTTTTTTTTTGCAGTTGAACAAAGCTGAGAGAAGAAAACAGCTGTTTAACCACATCTGTGTGGCTTCAGGTACAACGTTTGGCAGCTGGAGGAATGGCTGATGGAGCGGGAGCTGACCAGCTGCGGTGCGAAGGAGATGCTGGAGCCTCTGATCCAGGCTGCACAGCTCCTGCAGATCAAGAAAAAGACCGAAGCAGACGCTCGAGCGATCTGCAGCATGAGCACCGCCCTCACCACAGCACAGGTCCAGCATCAGTAACCAACCTGCAGCCAGTTCACCCGTTTCCATTAGGGCTCTAATCTTTGTTTGGTTTTCGTAACAGATTGTTAAAATCTTGACCCTGTACACGCCGGTGATTGAGTTTGAAGAACGCGTCTCAAACACCTTCATCACAACGATTAAAGTGAGTCAAGTTTTGAACCTTTTTATTTTCAGGCAGTCGATGTAGTCCAAATATTAACATTTCTTTTTTAACCCCCCTTTTTAGAGCCTTTTGAAAGACAGGGAAGAGTCTTCATCCACTTTAACAATGGACGCTAAGAAAATCTTCTCTGTGACGTTCCCGTTCTCTCCTTCCTCTGTGGCTCTGGAGACCATCCAGATCCCTGTGAGCCTTAATCTGGGCTTCCTTACCCGCATTTAGATCAGACCTGTGACCATTCATGTTTACAATCTGTTTTCCAGAGGACAAAGACAGAACACTAAAGAGAGTTTGTATCTGAAGAAATATTATTCTGATAAACTGGTGCAACAAAACAAACAAACAAAAAACAACTAAACAAGCAGGGCTAGGTTATTTATATATATATTTCTTATAAATGTAACACCAAAGAGTAATGTGTTTCTAAGCAGAAGATGTGCAAAAAAAAAAATAAATAAATAAAAATAAAAATAAACTTTCAAAGGTCATTGTTGCTGTCAAGTTTGAGTTTCATTAAAAAAAATGTAATATGTGCAATATTTAAATGTTGATGCTGAATGTGACTGTCATGCTGTTTTATATCCGGTGTCAAATATTTCTATAATTGCTATGGTATTTTTGCCCGAAAATGCAGGAGAATGAAGAAAAGTTGTATTCAAACGGTTTTCATGTTGTGGGTCAAGCAGATGGATTTATTTGTAATTGCTCAATAAAATGTTGATCTGCTCATCGTGGCCCCCGATTGACAAGAAATTGGTTTTCAGTCGATTTATTTATATTCCAGGCTTTCTGAACCAATGCACTAATATTTAACTCGTGTTGTTCAATAATTAACCACAGCCTTGTGCGCACAGTGATGTTTTCTTGAAGCTTGAAAAGTAGTTTATCCAGTTTTCTCAGTTTCTCCGGTGTATTGTGGGTCATAATGGTTTCAGCTGATTACATTTTTTTATTTCTGATCAAACAAAGTTCCTTGTAAGGCTGTAGAAGTTGAGTTAGTTTGCATCCGGTTTCTTTTGTGGCGTGGATCCTTGACAAAACGAGCACACCCACTGAAGCCGCTGTCATGAGACGAGGAGGGCGGACTCAAAAGTCCCGGAGCAGGTGAACGACAAGTCGGACAAGAAAATGAGAGACACAACCGGAAGTTAGCTGATGACGTTTCAACATAAAGTACGTAAAAAAAAAAAAAAAGTTTTTTTTTTTTTTT
>JARVGS010061340.1:0-14785 GCA_031762315.1 Hypsolebias antenori
GGATGGATGGATGGATGGATGGATGGATGGATGGATGGATGGATGGATGGATGGATGGATGGATGGATGGATAAAAGAACAAATGAATGAACAAACGGGTATAGATGGAAGGATGGATGAACGGATGGATGGATGGATGGATATATGGATGGATGGCTGGCTGGATGGATGGATGGATGAATAAAAGAACAAATGAATGAACAAACAAACGGACATAGATGGAAGGATGGATGGATGGATGGATGATGGATGCATGAATGAATGGACGGATAAAAGAACGAACGAATGGACAAACAAACAGACAGACGGATAGATGGAAGGATGGACAAATGGATGGATGCATGGATGGATGGATAAAAGAACAAATAAATGGACAAACAAACGAATGGACAAATGGACCGACGGATAGATGGAAGGATGGATGAATGGATGGATGCATGGATGGATGGATAAAAGAACAAATAAATGGACAAACAAACAAACGGACAGACAGATAGATGGATCGACGGACGGATAGATGGAAGGATGGATGGATGGATGGATGGAAGAACAAATAAATGGGCAAACAAATGAACGGACGGACAGACAGATGGATCGACGGACGGCTGGATGGATGGATGGATGGATGGATGGATGGATGGATGGATGGAACTCCAAGAATTAGTTGATCCTAACAGAAATTGAGAGTTTTCACAAAGCTGTGGATGTTAGGCGTCTGCAAAACATCCAGTGTTGTAAAAACAGTGCAGGTCCAACGTTTTATTGACGGCACAGACTGAATGTTCAGCCCCAGTCTTATTTGACTTCTAAGCACTGAAACAATGCTTTATGGCTCCTATTACTCACCTGGCTGGCGAACATATTGAAACAAATTAAATGTTTAGCAATCTTCTTTAGACCTGGCTGCAAAGCAATATGGGTCTCTCGGAGAGCAGAAAAATGCTCAGTAGCTCAATGAACAAATACATGAATGAGCGTTTGAAACTGAGCAGCATTCCTCTAAATCATTATTTCAACTGGCAGTGAGGCAGGAGCAAACGGAGGGAGCTGAGGTTTCTGGCAAACGAAAGCGACGCATTCTTCGTAAAAAGTCATTCTGGATACGGAGACGTTTGCTCAGCGGTTAAGATATTTTAAGGTTGTGTAAATATATGATTTTTTTATTTTTTTCAGGAAGAAGTTTTGTCATGTCAAATCCAACATGCTGGCAACTACAACTACATGACATCCTCGCCATCACCACGCCAAAAGAGATCGGATGCTGTTCTTTTGGGATCTAGTTTCCTGGTTACTGATTTTTGATACCTGGCAGGTTGTCACTATACATCTGCTTTCCAGTCTGGTAGCTTCTGACAGACAGCAGGGACTTGAATGGATGATTTATCACAGATCTGTTTTTGAACGGAGAGAATGTCATGAGCAGATGATGCTTCCTGATGCCCAGCTTGTTTTGTAGGGCCAACTGCCTTGCACATGTGCAGGGGGACCGGAGGGGTGACAACAGACGGCCTGGCAGCTATCCTCCCAGCCAGTCTCAAGGTCCTCCCCCTCCCCATTAATTTGCCTCAAAAGATGCAAAGTGAATAATTGCTTCAGTTAAAGAAGGTCAAACACAGTAACTTCTCTTGTGCCTGAATGCAACACTAACAATGTGACGGTGAAAACACCTGCATATGTGTTCCTCTGTTGGCAATGTACTCCCCTTCTCTTACAAAACGAAATAATCCTGAGCCTAATAGGACTGAGGGTCCCCAAGCAGGCAGATGTGCTTCAATCACTTGCTCTCATACAGATGTCACGGCACAACAAAAAGAGGGGGCGCAAAGAGGTGTAACAGGATCACTGCCGAGACACAACAATCTGAGAAAAGGGAAGTGGGAACAGATAAAAGGTCCGGTCGAGCAGAAAAAGGCAAAGACACGAGACGTCAGAAGATAAATGTTACAAGTGGAACCAACAGCTGAATCGTGCAGCTGAGCCTGAGTTTTGTTACAGCTGCCAGCGGCTGAGCTTCTCTGCGCACTCGAGTGTTTCCTCGCTTTTTCTCAGCCGCTGTCCTTTCATTATGCACTTGCACTTTTCAGAAAAAAACTTGGAAGCAAAACTAGGAGATACGCTTGACCTGCAGCCGACAGTCCGAGTGACAGACTGTTAGGAAATGTTGTCTCCTGTGAAAGATGCATTTGTACTCATCCACCTTTCTTGACAAATGAGAGCAAAAACATCTCCAGCTGCCTTTTATCTTTTGAAACTTCTGCACCAAGCCCCACTGACATAACTTTATCATTGTTCTAGTCTTGTAACAAACTCTGACTGCATCGTTTAAATTTGACGGAAGGATTTTGAACCACTAAAACAGTTAATGGACTAATATGCACTGGGATCGCATGTGATAGTCCAGAACAACACGGCGGTTTGTTGATATCTGAGAATTTATGTTTTAGATATTTTGTGCAGCTGTGGCTAGAGCAGCTGTCCTTCAATGTGAGAGTTGGGGGTTCAATTCCACCAGCAGTCACATGCTGAAGTGTCCCTGGGCAAGACAACGAACCCCTCATTTCCTCCGATGTGTGTCCCATCGGTGTATGAATGTGATCTAAAGCACTACGGTAGTTAGTCTTTGTATAGATCTAGTAGAGTGCTATGAATGGGTAAATGAGGGCACAGATTGTAGTGTAAAGCACTTTGAATATATTAATGAGACTGAAAGGTGCTACATAAGTACAGTCCATTTACCATTTAGATCTAACATATTGTAGTACAGGTGGTCCTCGGTTTACGTTCGAGTTCCGTTACAACGGCCCGGTCGTATCCCAATTTGAACGTAACCCGAAATTGAAAACACGTGGCGAAACGTACGTCCAGATTTTGAACGTAACCCGAAACTGAAAGCACATGGCGAACGGTAAGCGGCTTTTTAAACACGTTTTTTCAACGTGACACAACACCAGTGTATATTCTGTACCTTAAACATGTTCAGTACTGTATTTCCAAGCAGTTAGCTAACACAGTACCCTCAAAAAATACATAAAAAACACATAAACGGCACTGTGTGGAGTGTGATGACGTCACTGGGGGGTCGAACGAAAGTCCGAAATGCCGTAACTCGGGTAGGTCGTAACTCGAGGACTGCCTGTATTTTCATTACAACAGCATGGCATCATAGGTTCTGAACTGGCCTGCCTGCAGTCCAGATTTCTAAGCAGATGAATTAATTTATCACATCATGAAATGAGAAATCCAGCAAAGAGAGCCAGGTGTGGTAAAGCCAGGTGTTCCTGTGTTACAGGAACGGCATTTACGATGACCCCACCTGCACCCAGAACCTTAACCATGCAGTCTGTGGTCTTCGGTACTCAGAATAATATGGATTATTGGCTGGTTAAGAACAGTTGGGGAACTACGGTAGGTTTGGAGATCAGGACTGCATCTGGATGGTGTACAATCAGAAAAACCAGTGTGGCATCACTCTGTATGGGTGTTACCCTTTCATGTAGCTACAACGGAAACTGAACAGCATCATGTGCAAAATGAATAATCAAAATTATCTATCATTAGTTTTATTACAGCTCTTCAAAACTACTACTACAGCTCAAGACTAGCATCTTTCTAATACTTCTAATCATCATCTGCATATAATAATATACGAAGGGATTTGTTTTTCTGTAAATCTTGACTTTTGGTTCAAACTGTATACATTTACAAGTATTTGAAACTTTAAATAATGATGTGCTCTTCTTAGATTATGAGTTACAATAATGTTTATGAACACCAAATTTGGAGGTCTTTGATTGATAAATGTGTCAATTTACTGTATGTCTGCATCAGCACTGAAAACATGTAACCATTAAAACAAATATGATTTCTAGAGGCTTGAGCAGCAAAATCAGTAATAAAAAGTTAAGGATTTTTCAGAAACGTGCCTAGTTTAAACGTAAGCTCTTATTCATCAATAAACCTACTTGAACTTGAACTTAAATAGCTAGATTCTGACGCGAATGGGTCATTTCCCTCAAAAACAGCAGCTCTCCTCAGTCCCTACATGTTTACAGACTGCTGCCAAAAGAAAAGGGGATGCTTCACAGTGTAAACATGTTCCCATCCCATTTTTTTCTAAAGATGTGTTGTCATGAAATTTAAAATGACATCATGTTTTAAAAAAAAAAGTTTTTTTTTTTTTTTTTTTAGTTTAGAAATACGACGTGTTTACTGTGTTCCATTGTGACTATAATAATCAAATCAATGCATTCTGTTTTTATCTGCATTTTATACAACGTCCCAACTTTTTCAGAACTGAAGTTGTAGAAAACTCGTGGTGAACAGTAAAAAGTGCAACAGCTGCATTCTTAAATGCAGATACATCATAATTATATTTAAGCTTTACTCCAAGAGGTTTTTGATAGCAAACAGTGTCACAAGGATTACTTTACTTTTAGCATACTAATATGCTAAAATAATAAGCCTTATTTACAGGATTTGTAGTCAGAGGACAAAAATATCACACACACAAAAAAACATTTGTTATTAGGCAGTAGGTAGGCACATGAATTCACAAAATATGTTTGCTATTATGAGCTGAGAGAGAGAGAGAGAGACTGGTGAGAGATCCATGAGTTAAAGGCAAACATTGTGTCGTCTCTGGGTGTCCTCCCTGGTGCTGGACTCATGCCTCTCTTTCAGGCTGCTGCTGTGGATAGGTGGCTCCTCTGGGACATGAGCCAAAGGGTCAGAACGGATCAAATACCTGAAACAGAACTGAGATGCTAATACACAGAACAATCTCCAAACTAATCTTTTAACTCTCATAGCCATGGCAGATATGTATCGTGAAAGGACTGAGAGTTAATTTTGAAGGGATTTCTTGAAGTACTTACACGATGTCATTGAGCTCCAGCCTGGTGTCGGGAGAAGGGTTTATTAGAACATAGGACAGTGTGTTCTGCTGATCATTCTGCTCATCTGAAACAGAAACACATGCACAGTCAGCTCAACCACAGTTTTAATCACTGTGCACGCTGGTATAAACCTTCACCTTGTAAATATCCCAGGTTGACTCTGTTCATGACGTCACTGGCTGTCAGGTTTGTCAGGTCATCTGCATGTAAACAAAACATACATGATACTGGAGAAGAAAAGTCAATAACTTGAGTAGAATACAATAAATCAAAAACATATATTCTTACCATATCCGGAGGTGGGGAGGCCCAGATGCCTCATGCGGTTTCGGACCAGCTCGGACAGCTCCTCCCTCTCAGAGCGCCTGTAGAGGTTGAGGCGCTGCTGGGCGATGCGCTGAGCGTGGTCTTTGCTCGAGTCCCGGCTCGTCCCCTGCCACCTCACGCTTTTCTTACTCAAACGCCGAGCCCACTGCATGCTCTTCTTCCTCAGCAGGGGGTGATCCGTCTGGTCGTTGCTGCGAGACTCGTCCCCCCTGTCCTTCGTGTCCTCACCGTCATCGACACTCATTGACACCTGTGACTGAGACGAGGGACTTGAAGTAATCTTTAGATAAATTTGTCTGAGGCGTGAACTTTAATCTTGAAGTTATGAAATTTATAAAGATCTAATCTGGTGAATGCAGATTCAACATTCACACTTTCCCCCTGTTATTTATTTATTTGTTATCATTTAGTATCCAACTACTTCAGTGTAGTTTGTCTATTCATATGTAAAAATGTTCAGCTCGTGGGAAAATGGTTGCTCTGAAATTTTTGTCCCTTTTATACTTTTCAAATATTTATATATATGTACAATTATCTACCTCATTAAAAAAACTGGGGTCTCAGTTCTTTCAAAAACATTGTTTTCTTTAAAATGTGCTTCAATGTAAATCTTCCTAAGCTACTTTTTCGCTTTTAGCAAGTCATTTTCCACTTTAAGCGTCAGAAGTTTTTAAACTTTTGGCATGTTTTTGATATGTTTAGCAACATTTTAGTTAAAGCTTTGCAGCTTTTAGTAGCATGTGGTACTTTTAGCTTCTTGGGACCATGTTAGCTTCCAGCCACTTTTGCTGCTTTCAGTTTCAAGCTAACTTTTTGATATTTTAGCTAACATTTTGTTGCTGTTTGCTAACATTTTAGCTATTGCCCAACTTCTTTTAGCTTTATGAACTCAGTTTCAAAATTTCAGAAAAATTTAGAAAGGTCAGTCACCACTCAGTATTCACACGGCATTGTCATATATATGCAGCTTCTTTAGTTATCTAATAAATTTACTCAACTTTGGCTTTTTTCTTTTGTAACCTCACCTCAGAAGTAGCAAAAATGTGGTACTCTGTGCGATAGATCCCAATGGGAATTTCAGCACTAGAGGAACAAAGTTTCTGGAACAATCTCCCATAAGAGCCGATCCACAGATCTTCTTCTGTTATTTTCATCTAGAACAAGAGATTATGGGGTGCAATCATGCAGTGGTCTGGTCAGTTTAACCACAGGAATTATTAGTAATATATTTAGGTTTTATGAATTATGTTTTTCCCCTGTCAAACTCACAGCACAAAGATATCCTGATCCTGGGGTGGTGTCCAGTCCCAGAAGCAGCCTTGCAATAAGAGTCATGTAATCCTTAACAAAAGACTGAAAATAATCACAGGAACAAAACAAAACAAACAAAAAAAAAAACAATTTGAATCACTTTGTAGCAATGTTTAAAACATTAATTCTATTAAAAAAAATAACTTGAGCAAGGTTTTAGTGACTGAACACAAGAGGGCACTTGTGCGTTTTGGTAGTGCTGTTTCTCAGCTGTTTGGAAACACATTTTCATACCTTTCACTGAGGGAAGTTGTCTGTGTACCAACCTGGTAGAGGAGGGTGTCCAACATGCTGATACTGAACACTCTGCCTGCAGCAAAGGGCAGGCGAAACATGAAGGCCAAGTTGGAGCCCTTGTCACGCTCTTTCTGAAGGGGAGAAGGAAACCATTTTTAAAATGTTTATAAATTACTGAGAATTATATTATGGAAATGAATCCCTATTTGTGGTTTGGTCTTACCTTCTCCAGCTTGGAGAGAGCCAGTGAATAGCAGTCCTTTGCTCTAAACTGCATGAACCTCATGTTGGATGGATGAGTAAGCTCTGTGATAATACTGAGACTGGGAAACAACCTGAATGTCACAGGATTAAAAAAGTGTTATTTATTTGATTTATTTTTTTTGTAATGAAGGCATAATATATCCACTTACATCAAAACTTTTCCCTAACAATAGTACTGCAGTCGATGTTTAAGTAGAGCATCAGCATGTTTGCTTTTTTTTTTTATTCATTCATTTCAGATTGAAAGACATTACAATTTCATAATAATGAGGGGAAAAAAAAACAAGAAAGGAAAACTCTAAAATGAAAGGTGGCAGAAGAAGAAAAAAAATTATAATATCTGCCCCTTTTTTGCTCTTTTTTATAAAAAGAAAAACAAACAATTCAAATAATCAATTCAAATCAATGATCATCTTTGAATAATATAACAAAGGAAAGAACTCATCACGCGTTTACGTTTCTATTACATTACATATTGACTAACTTTTATACATATTTTTTCAGCAAGTTAGTTTTAATAATTTTCTTGAATATAGAAATAGACGTTACTAGTTTTACATCGTTTTCTAAATTATTCCATAAACTTATTCCCTGTATTGATGTAGACCGACTCAATGAACATTTGCAATTACCTGAACATTGTCTGCACATTGACAATTGTTTTGGCATCAGCCATGTAGTCCTCTTCAGCGCTCATTGTGCTCTCTTTATCCACAACAACCAAGTTATCAGCGTAGATAATACCACACTGGAGAAGGCTGTCCAGACTGCAACATAAACACACACATGTTGATATGTAGGAAAACACCGAGCATCTCAATACAGGTGAGTATAAACTCTTTAAAAACACATTTTGTGCAAATTTTAAATAAAAATGGTACCACTTTACAATAAAGCTCCCCTTATAAATGGCTAATAAATAGTTTATAGATACAATATTAATTCCTCTATAAAGAATTTATAAATCATTAATAACGTCTTATTATGCATTAATTAAGGGTGACAGAAACTATCAGTTTCTTGCCAAATAGTGAGCCAAATCTATTTACCTATATATTTAATCTAGAGCTGTTTTATTAAACATTTCAGACTAAGTAAGCACAATAAGCATTTGTAAACCTGTTTGTAGCATATAATATTGTACTTTATCACTACCTTATAAGCATCTACAACTATTATTATACCCCAAATAAATAGGTTTACAAATGTTTACTATACTAACAATGTAGTAACTTAGTCTGAAATGTTTAATATAACAACTTTAGATGAAATATGTAGGTGGCAGATTTGGCTCACTATTTGGCAAGAAACTGGTCAGTTTTGTATCTCTGTCACCCTTAATTAATGCATAATAAACAAATATTAATGATTTATAAAGTGTTTATAGAGGAATTAATAACATATCTAACTATTAGCTGTTTATTAGCGGAGCCTTATTGTGAACTGGTACCTAAAAAAACAATGTAATAAAAGCTGAAGATCTGAGGGCCTTACTTGTCTATGGATCCAGCCATGTAATACACCATTGGGAAACAGCAAATGGCCTCCAGGAAATGATTATCAGGCCTGCAGGAAGCATGTGTGATGGGGAAAAAAATTTTTTTCTGTCCTTTTCTTAAAATAAAAACACAAACGATGCACAAATGCTGTGTTTGATGTGTTTGCAGACAAGAAACGTTTAGCATGTCAGTTATTCAGAAGAATCCGTGCAGATGACAAAAGCTTTTCCAGAGCTTTATTCTCTTTTGTTTTCCCTGATATTTGTGCTTACTATTGTTCAGTGCACCCATTGTTTCACTACAAATCTAGTGATGTTTGTTTCTTGGACAGGTTAGGCTAAAACTAGTTTTTTTAACAGCTAAACAAAGGAAAAAATGCTCATGTTTCTGAATTCTTGTGTAGTTAAGAGAGCTACACGAGCAGTTTTGTATATGTTGTTGGACAATGTATACGATGTTTGACAAGCCCGTTCAGTACCCAGACTTTTAGATTACAAAGCCATGCTGTTGTAATGAATCCTCCACACAGCCTTGGCTTGTTGAAATATGAAAAGCCATTATTGCATGAATGGGAACATACGTTGTTCTAAAACTTGTGTAGACTTTTCTGCACTGATGGTGCTTTTTCAGATGTGTAAGCTGTCCATGTCATAGGTACTGATGCACCTCTATACCATAAGAGAGGCACATTTTAAAACTGTTCCCTTAAGTAAGGGCATAGTGGATGTTTTTATTTATTTATTTATTTTTTAAAGCATTTACGAATTTATTAGTTGTACCACAGAATGGTTTTCCACTTTGCCCGGACCCATTTTAAATGAGCTTTAGCCCAAAGATCACGACATCCAGCATTGACTTCAGGCCTCATCTTTTGAGCACAGCTTTCTACAAATTCTAAAAATCCTTTTATGGTAATATAAATTCTAGATGACAGAAAATTAATTCATCCTAACACCATTGAGGAACATTATTTTGAAATCCTACTATTTTTGGAGCAGTTTTTTTGCAGGCTGGCAAATCTTGGCCCTCTGTTAGTGCTGAGAAATTCAGCCTTTCTAAAATGCTCTTTTTTATTCCCACGTCTTTCGTTATCTTTGAAGTAAGTTTGAAATTCGCATGAGCTAGAGTTCAGCTGCCATCATAAACAAACTGTTTGCACTAAAATCCAGCCTGATTAGGTTTAGACCAAATAAGTAACATGATTGTTCTGTATTTGTTTTACTAAAGTTCCTTAATAAATCCTGCATTACTTTCATTTTACATTTCATTCCATTTGTAATCAGTGTTGTGAAATATTATTCAGTAACATTTTTTATTGTCTGAGGAGAGAGTGACTGTAGAATTTTAAAATAAATAGTTTTATTTTTCATTTACTACATCTTAAAGTGTTTTACAGAAGTTTCAAAGCTGTTAATATTTGTTTAATTGTTTATTTGTTGTCTTCCTGGGTCATTTTGGTACAAGTTGATCTTGTTATCTGTGCAAAGAAAGTTTTAACAAAATTGCTTTGGACCGAAATTGTTTTCCTATTGTTCCCTATGGGTTGGCTTTTCTATTCTTCAGGTTCTGGTTCAATACAAGGTTTGTGAAGTTTTTGTAAAGTCTCCAATTTATTCCATTGTCAGCTTTGGAAAATAATACATCTTGCCTAAAGATTGCTCCCCGCTTGGCTTGATGTCGTTCAGTGATTTTTTTTTCTTTATAGCTGAAATTCTCCAGCAGCACATAACTCAGGTCTTTCAAGGTTGAACTAACACACCAGTGTACTTCTTCTTTTTAATTTTTCCACTTCTAACACTCACATATAAATTTGTACACCTGTTAACTGATGAAGAATATACATATACACACTTCTGATTCCACCACCTTTAATGCCACAGTTTAAAACTAAAACCATTGTATGCAGAGAATGACAAAGCTGTAGTCATTTTGGTTGAACTCTAAAAACAATTTAATGAGAAACATCAAAAGAACAACAGATGTCCCACTCAAAGTGTCGTGAACGACTTTTAGCTATACCACATTCAATTTTAGCTCAGTCTGTAAAATATATTGTGATTTGCTGTGGTGGCCATATTGAGTCAGAAAGTTAATCAGATGTAGATGCACATCCAATGACTATTTCCTGAAAGCTTCATATAAACCCATTCATTCGATATTTTGTTAACAAACACACATGCACAGACGTGGATAAAAAACTTTTTTTTCCCACTTAGCGAGTGATAACTGTAAACTAAAATTACTTGTTGCTTAAAAACTTTTCATATGCATCCAACTAATTACACATATAAGATACAGATCAAACCCACCAAGCTTTATGACTTAAAATTAATGAAATACAATTAATATTTTATAAATCCTTCAGGGATTAGCTCAGTTCTGATGTGATAATAAGCACCAGATGTTCAGGAGCCTTTATATTAGTTTATAATCTGATTGGTAAGAATGTCTTAAGGCTGAGGGATAAAGGATGAGTCCAGCTGGTGCTGAAGAAAGATTCAGATGCTCTATCACTCAGTTCCCGTCCTTCACCACCTTTGCTTTGACAGAGTGTTAATTTATGCGTCTTTCCCAGTCCGGCTGACTCGAGACCCAAGGCTGTGGTCAAAGTGCGTGGGTGTTTTGCATTTCTCTATGCGACAGCGACTGGAAGGAAAAGACCGAGCGCAGCATGCAGGGAGACTTTATTCCTACGTGTGTGATGCTCTGAGAGTCCTTAGAGCTGGCATGCGGGGGCTGAAAAGAGCCACATTGGGAGTGTTGATGGAAGTTTGAGTAGCAAATGTAAAAAAATTATAATTTTTTCCCCTTGTAGCACATTTATATAAACCAGGTTAAAGGCAAAGCAAGTTTCCATGGTTACCGTCTGAAGGTAAGGAGAGGTTTTTAAAAATATATATATTTTTTATGCTAAAACACTCAGTAAATGGTAGCACCAGTGGTAATCTAACATCAGGATTAACAATGGAGTCCCACCTCCACAGCCTTGTCCTAAGTGCTTGCTGACGTGAGCTTTTCAGCGCTCATAATGTTTCCCAGCGTGACACGAAGGAAAACGGCGTGAGCAGAAAAGAGAGGAACAATGTGATACCGCTGTGTTAAGAACTCACGGGTTATCCAGCAGCAAGACAATGGGGTTGAGCTCTTTTCTGGGTCTGTAATAAGCTCTGAGAGGCACGATGAAGTTATAGAGACCGTTCCCCGCCGTCTCAGCCGACACGATGATGATCTTGTTTTTAAAGCCGTAAGCCTTTGCATCCTCAAAGCTGTTGTGCATGCAGCCCTGTGCAAGGAGTGAAAAACAGAGAGGTATTTTAGGTGGTTTTTTTTTATTAAGTGAAGGGCAGAGAGAGGAGAGGAAGGGAAATGATTGAGGCAGCATGTAATTGAGTGACTAAGTTGAAGGAAAAGCGACTGCCCACCTGGTCCAGTCGTAGGCAGCAGAATGGAGCTTTCTCAGCCAACAGATGGCACAAGGTGGGCGAGCTCCCAATGTACGGAGAGTTGGGAGGATAACCTTTCACATACCTGGAAACAAAGCCAGGATGTATGAATGATAAATCCTACCACGTGGTATTTGTTTCAATTTGTGTTTCTTCAAATAGAGCACAGCTGGCTGACGATAAGAGAATTTGAGATATTTCTCATAAATAACGTAAAACCCTACTTTTCAATGATTGCATGAATAAAAAGACAAAAATGTAAATTGTTATAGATATACAGTATTATGTCTGGAAACCAGATTCTTCCCTTCTAAATTTGTCGTTCTAATTAAAAATACTATGACTTTACTATTTATCTCAATCTATGATAGCATTTCATAAATATAACTTTGTAGCACGCATTTATAACAGCATCTCAAAATTATGAGATCAGATCTCACTGTTACGAGATGCTAAGCCATTTTCACAAGATGATACGTCAATAAAAAGATAGCATGCATCATAATTTTGAGATACTGTAGTCTCATTAGTAGTACCTTCTGAAAATGGGCTTTCAAAGACTTCACAAAAAGGTAATTGGAGAAAAATAAAGATTGATATTCATGTTAATACATCACATGCAGCTCTGAGGCATCAGAGAACTGCAGTGAATGACAACCAAATAACTGTTCTGCAGGAACGCACCACATGGGCTAAAGAGCCCTCAGCAGCTGAGTCACCATTTAGGCTCCCTTCATTTCTTGTTTATGCCCAGTGTTCTAACACATTAAAACGCTACCAAAAATACATTTCAGATGCCAAAAACATAAAAAAAAAATTTTTATCAAAAACTTCTATTTCATCTCCATCTGAACGAATCTTATCTTCAGTCTTTGTGCCTATGCTATTTTCTGTTATGACATGAAAGTTTAGGGTATAACAGGAAAATAAACTCACTCGGTCGATGAGCGTCCCTTTTCATCTGTAAAGACAGTGTCGTCTTCTGATTGGTCACTTAAGAGGTCACAAGGCAGGATGGAGGCTGAGTCGGCTATTTCCTGAACTGGATCGATGCTCGGCCGTCGCCCTCCTGCTCCGTTTACTGTAGGGGGGACCAGCTTGCCTCCAGAAATGTTGGGTGGACTTGTGTTCTGAAGATCTATAGCAACAGTACCTGTGAACATGTTCATTTGATCTTAAATAAGTACAGAACTTCTAAATCCATTTGTTTAATCTTGCTTGAGCTTTTACGTCCAGCGTTGAGTTTTTCTCACCCATGCTGGCAATGATGCTGTGCACCGGGAGTTGTGAAGGCCCATCATAGATTCCCCCAGCAGGACGGCCTTTTCTCTCCTCCTGGTTGAAGATAAAGGCTGAGTTCTCCTCTTTGGTGATGTTAATGTAGTAACAGGTGTCTGCGGCAGCCATTATGTGGTGCGGACCAGGATTCAGCAGGATGCTCTTGTTTTCCTCCCTTTTGATACCAATAAGACATACCCCATACCTGGAGACGCACAACGCTGCAGTTACTCTGAAACAGCCACTAACAAGCAAAATGAGTAACTCATTTTTCCCTTTGCCACAGTGTGGGCAGTGTTGCTATGACCAATGTGTTAAAACAGAAAAATGGGAAAGTACGAGCATCTAAAAGGATCAGAAAATCCTCCTGAGGTGAGTGATGCCGACAGCAACGTTCAGCTTGGAAACCTTGGTTCTCAGCATCCAAGGTTTGACGTAGAGAAACATTGTTGGAAAGGTCATAGAAAATGTTATAAAAACAACAATCTCATATTTTTGTAAACAATGTGTTCTGCCCCTCAGCCAAAATGGTATTTTTTTTTATGTAAATGGCAAAAAGTTGCACATTTCCAGGTTTCAACCAGATTAAGTAACCCTGGGCTGTCCTGACATTAGATCAAATGTAAAAACATTGCATTTTTGAAACTATGCATGTTGCCTGCCACCTTTCATGCCAAAGTTTTAGGCTTTTAAGTCTAAGGTCATGTTTTAATGAGAAATGAAAGCTACAAATAGTTTGGTAAAAGCTTGAAAATAACATGTTCACACAACATTACAAGGTCTCTTGCGTACAATGGTTCTTAGCTGCTACTAAATCAAATGTTTACCCAGAACAGTTTTCTCATTTTAAAATGGCCTCCACAGGCTTAAACATTTCTTTTAAAAAAATTGTATAGTCAGGGTCAGCTTGGGTTTCCTGAGCCTTGCCTTAGTCATGCTGCTATAGGTTTTGACAGCTGGAGGACAAATTCACCACATCTCCTCACTCTGCTGCTGTCTTTACTCCTGCTAGTCTCCATGTTTTTATTTGTAATTAATTATTTATATCCATGATATGTATTTTACTTTGTCTTCACTCTCATAGTAACTACACCTAGACCATTTTGTGTTTGTTTGTATCGTTTTCCTCCTCTCTAACCCCAACTAGTTTAAGCAGGCCCAATCCTGATGGAGGTTTCTTCCTGTTAAAAGGGAGTTGTTACTTTCCACTGTCGCTAACGTGCTTGATTGTGATGACGATTCAACTCAATCTGCTGTCTTCCTTAGATAGATAGCTTTGACTAATTGACATTAAAATATAAGTGAATTATTATTCATTTATTTATTTTGTGAACTGGCACAGTATAAATAAACTGAATTAAGGCATTGACATTTTTGTGCTGGCTAAAGTTAACAAGGGGTGGTGGCCATCTTGAATTAGGTTGACTTCAAATGTTAATTATTTAACATTTGAAGCCGGCCAGGTGACCCCTTGAGCTGGGGAGACCTCCCACGAAGCACCGGTGCTTTTTCTCCTCTCACTCTCTGGATA
>JARVGS010061359.1:0-14738 GCA_031762315.1 Hypsolebias antenori
TTAGTTTCGTTTTCGCCGCACCGGGAGCCGGTTCCGGTAACCGGCTTTTTCGGTATCCGGCCGGGCCGGTGTAACGGGACTAAGCCGGAAAACGGGGGTTACCTGTATATATAATTTCTACCTCACCTTTAACGACATGTTTTAGTTCTTTTTATTTTCTTAATGTAACTAATGTTAATTTTGGTTGTAGGATGATGTGGGCAGCCGGAGCCGTTGCAGCCATGTCCAGCATCACTTTCCCTGCCATCAGCGCCATTGTGTCCCGCAACGCAGACCCTGACCAGCAAGGTGAGCTCTACTCATTAGTATTTATTACTATCAAACAAATTACTTTGAATAGCATTAAGTATTAGGCAAAGAACTAGTTTAATTAATTGTATTAATTATATTAAGTAGTGGCAGAGTTGTCACGGACGTCTGAGCTATTTTGACACCTGGACAGGAGCTTGTCTTAAATTTAATTTGAAAAACATGGTAATGATCAATAATATTTACTGAAAATAACTGGTCCAAATTGGCCTTTTTTTAATTAAAAAGTGGACTCCAATTGATTAAATCATAAATGTGGGTGTAGTTGCCAAGGTGGGTGCAAAGCTGTCTGAGGTGTGTATGATGCGGGCAACAAAAGAAGGTGCACGACTTTAAATTCAGTTTTGCGAGCTGCGCACACAAAAATGAGCCAATAACTGAATCGAACTAGCTGCTGGAAACGCAGCCACGCAGATTGCCGGTCACAAACATTCAGAATTCATTGACTGCATCCGAAAAGTTCCTCATTTTGCGTCACCAGCTCATGTCCAGCTGTCGCAGCCCAGTGAGATGTCACCTGAAGTCACTGAACTCTGACTCGTGAATAAATAACACGTTTTCTGATGTTTCACTGCAGTTGGAAAAACAAACGTGTTCAGGTTACGACGAGTGCTTTCTCTTGTGTACAAGAAGGTGCAGAACCTGCCATTCTGATTATGCATGAAGTTGTTTATTATTGTTATTTATGTCTCGTGCAGGTGTCGTCCAGGGAATGATTACTGGAATTCGGGGGCTCTGTAACGGTTTGGGTCCTGCTCTGTATGGCTTCGTCTTCTATTTGTTCCACGTGGAGCTTAATGACACGGAAGGCTCTGATAAAGGTGCCAAACCCAACATGGCCAACCCCACTGATGAGGTGAGCGCTTTTCTCTCGTTTTTACTCACTTCTCTGATCGACGAGTTTTACCTGAACACATTCTGTTTGTTTTCGTCAGAGTGCCATCATCCCAGGACCTCCTTTTCTTTTCGGTGCATGCTCAGTGCTGCTGTCTCTGCTGGTGGCCCTGTTCATCCCTGAGCACACTGGGCCTGGCTTGAGGCCCAGCGCCTATAAGAAGCACAGCAACGGGGCGCAGAGTCACTCCCACAGCCCCCAGGGCAGCGGGGCAGAGGGCAAGGAGCCGCTGCTGGACGACAGCAGCGTATAACCTCAGCTAAAGGGGGCAGACTCCCTCGCTTTTACCCCGAATAGACCCTCCATACATGGACAGATGCACACGTTTTACCACATGGATGCAGCTCAGGCACACATTTAACTCAAGTGCCATGAAGAGAAGTTGATCGTGGGGTTGTGTCCACAGCACAAACATGGGTGCTCCATCCTTTGCAGCTGTTTTCTTCCTAAAAGCAGGGTTTTGTGAGAACTTTCTAAAGATCCTGTAGGAAAGAAGCTGGATTTAGGATTTTGTTTAATTGTTTGTTTGGTTTTTTTAGGCTGCATTTAAAAAATTGTGTAAGAGAGACGTGGCTCAGTTGGACTCCAGTTTTGGTGAGAATGAGTGACAGATTTAACAGCTCGCCCCCGACCCACCGGTACAAAACTGAAGCAGTGTTTGGTTTGTTCAGAGCGAGGTTTCTCTCCTGTGTCTGTCTTGATATCGCTCTTACAGCAGTGAAGCAGTTGAGCGCCCTTGTGTCGCTCTGCCAGGAGCTAACCGGTTCTGAAGCCTGTCCATGTGACTCCAAACCTGTCGAAGCGTCCAGGAAAGGGATCACAGTTCTTCCTCTGTGCACACAGCGACTTGAAACTGTGAGTGTCGAAGAGCCACTGCCTAATCTCATCCAGGATGGCCAAACGGTTCAGATACAATAAGCTTTGTTAGGACCACAGTTTGTTTGAATATCACACTTCTTGCAGGGAGAAGTGCAGGAACGAGACCACTTTTATCAGCTGAACTGTTCTGTTTTCAATGTTTACTTAACATTTCTTTAGACTCGTAGTACAGTTTGGGTTGTATATTTTTCTCTGTTCGAACTGAAAGCTAGTTGTGCTTCAAGTTTTTAATTCAAGAAACAAATGTTGCCTTGAAGTGGCTCAACCATGAAAATATAGAGACATTGCATAACCTGTATGAAGACCGAGGTCTGAGAAGGCTGTAATCTTGACCCTATTGCTCCCATCGGAGCTGTTCGACACTTTTTTTTAATTCTTTTGTAATCGTGCCCTTCCTGTTCCTTTTGTTTCTTGACATTTATCACCACCAGGCTTACTGAACCACGGTTTTTATTTTTTTTAAAGCCTCTGGACCGTTTGGAGCTGGAGCATTATCAGCATGTCAGTGTTGACACTGACTGTTAATACAAAGTATCATAATTAGGCTGAAGAGTATATCAACGAGCCCGCGGCCACGGACGAGCTGAAGGATGCGTCGTGTACAGCAGAGTTCTGGTTCCGTACTGTCCCGGCAACTTTCTCGGAACAGTACCAACATGTAGCAGCTAACTGACTTTTATGGCATCTTGTATTTAAAGTTGGAGTTGTAACATTTTGGGGAACGTGACCAACATTAGTGTAGATAAATCATTTAAATCCAGATTCATTGGCTTCTTCGTTGTTACCACTGGATAGCCCCAAAATCACAGACCAAGTTTCAGTCTGTACTTTTGCTTCATGATGTTAAAACAGTTTACACAGAATACAGGTGGCGGGGGACGACTCATCATCTTACCAGGAATCCAGTTGATAAGTCTTTTTTTGTTTGTTTAGTAAAGCTTGTAAGTAAATTGACTAAAGTGCTAAGAAAGGCTTGACGCCAAGAGCCTTGGTTCTGTCTTTAGCATAAGAAACATTACACCATCCAGTTGGAAAGACAAGGCTGTACCAAAATTCTTAACGGAAACATTAATTGAACAATTCCTTCCAGTACGTTCAGTCATACTTTGGTCTATGAATGCAAAGACGGGACGGAGAGAGTGACGTCTTTGTTTTTAATCACCCGCCTCGATGAAGAACTTCTTAAAACGGTTTTATTTTTTTCACGTCAGGCCCATCAAAACCTATGATGGTATCTCGCTGAGCCGAGACTGTTGGCGGACATGCTTTTTCCACTGCAGTCTCACTGAGCTCAGCAATGAGCTGTAAGTCTCCCCATCACGCCAGCCAGTCGCAGTGAGATCCCTTTAGTGTCCCCGAGGTTGGATTTTTTGTTTTTCTTTGTAGCACATTTCCTAAGTTCATATAGCATTCCCCCCAGCTGTGTAGTTTTCTAATAAGGTCAAAAAAACAATGCTTGGAAAAGGACAATAGGAAGTAATTATTTTTCGCACCAAAGGTCTTGTTAGAGCAAAAGTTGCAGCAGCTTAGAGGCGAGAGGAAACCCTGCTTGTCTCTTTATTTTTTCCGTTTGTGTGTTTTTGCACTTTTTTTAAGGGTCTTATATTTTCAACAAATATAAACTGGGAGACATTCCTTTTGCGTTTGTCAGAAATGTAGTTAATGTGTGAAAAATTTACAGTTTACTGTCAACTTTAAAACTACCGGTAATTGAAGAAGATGTAAACGCCTGAACTCAACATGTTGACACCATCCCATCATTAACACGTCAGGGTCTGGTGTTTGTGTTTCTTGTAGATGGCACACCTGTCTGCAGCTCTTAAACAATGTTTTTTTGTTTGTTTTTTATGTTTTGCCAGCAGATTTTCAAATTTTTGCTTTTGGTCACGTACCGTGTTTGCTGCCAGAAACGTCATAAGATTGAACAGTTGATTTCATGAATGCCTCTCCAATCAAGCTTTAATGCCGTTTCTGAACTCAAAAGTGTGTCAAATTGTGTGCCAAGTTTTGCTTTGTGTGTGTGTGTGTGTTTTGGCTTTTGTTTCCTCTTGTCTTAATAAGGCTCCAAGTTTTAATGCTATTTTTAATAGCTTTTTAAGACTATGCTCAGTAGGATATCTCCCACCTGCCTCTTTTCAGTCTTCATTTAATAACAAGCATTTCAGTTTGTTTTTTTGCTGTGTGTTTATGTGCATTTCTTTTTATCAATCTGAATTTTTCTCATCAAACTACACGTTGACCACACTTCACCCTCACCATCTGACTCATTTTATTCTTTCAGGTTTGGTTGTCATTAACGCGTTGATTAAATTTCATGATCCATTTATCATTTGATATATTAACTCTTAACGTGTGACCCATTTAAACTGGTAGGATTCTGTACCAGCCCCCCCACGCACACCCAGATGACTGTAAATGTGCAAAAGTCACCTGTACGTACAGTAAATGCATATATTTATCGTTCAAGGAGGCGGCCACCTCGTCTCATTTGGTTGTACGGTGCAGTTCTATTTTTCTCAAGAATTACCTGCTAGCCACTCTTTATTTTTTAGTACAGTGTGGTTTGTGGCCTGGACCCCTTCTCTGTGTGCCTAAAATTAGCCAAGAAATATGTATGGCAACGTAAGTAAACCGTGGTTATTATGTAAATACGGGAAACTAATGACGAACTATTTATTAAAGGTTTATTGTACAATGAAATGTCTGCCTTTTGTTTTTGACTGTTCAAGACGGTTTTAATAATTTACTGATAAGGATGTTTAGCAAACGTATAGGTTTGTTTGCTCCATTTTGTAGTGGTCCCAACCCTGGTCCTTGAGGAACACCATACTGCATGTTTTGGTTTACCTGCTTCAACACACATGATTCAGTGATTTAATTCATGTTCTGCAGAAGCCTGTAAATCACCCATTTATTAAAATCAGTTGTGTTGGAGCAGTGAAACAAAACATGCAGGATGGTGTTCCTCAAGGACCACGGTTGGGAACCCCTGGTTTTAGGGTAAGAATATTTTATTTAATTGCCATTTAAGCCCAGTAAATCTCACTTAAAAACAGAACTCATGTCAGCTTTTATTTCACGTCTGTAATCCCTGTTCTTATTTATTCTCTTGTTAAAGTAATTCTCATTTTTAGACTTTCTTGGTGGCTTTCCAGGAATGATTTGCATACCAGAATTTAGGGACTTTTTGAAACCGGTTGTTACTAATAGTCTTGCGTCATAAGAAAGTTTTCCTTTCAAGTGTAGCCAACATAAAAATGCTTTTAACTCATCAGTTTTACAGATATGGACCTAAAGTTTAATGTGGTAGTAGAGTTATTCACTGGGCGTACTCCATCTTCACCCTGCATACATTTTCTAGGTTTGACCTAAATACTTTTGTATTTGACATGCAGTCTTTTGATTTGACCAACATGGCTACAGTTCTGGCATGAAATACTTGTCCTTTACTTTTTCTTTGTGCATTTGGTAAATATAATTTCGTATTTTCAAACTAAGGTGATAACTTGAGTGTGAAATGACAGAAGGGCTCGGAAAAATATCCGTACTCACAACATGAGCTAATATTTTTTTAATCTGTCAAAAGCCATGATCCGTGAACAGTGTCCCCTTTATTGGACTGATGGACTGGGGTGAAGTGGTTTTGGAAGACCTGAGCAGGTCTTGAGCTCAGCTTGTGTATGCATGATTTAAAATCCTGCCTCCAGTTTGAACTGAAATAATACATCATCAGGCTTTGGAGCAAAATGTGCTGCCATTCACATTATTTTATTTTTTCAAATACCGGTACCTGCACACACCAGCCCCGATCCACCGACATGTCCCTGCATGAAACCAGTGTTCTTACTGCATCACTTTCAGTTTTTCATTAAATAGATGAGCGTGCTTCGACAGGCAGGGAGAACCTGTGGGTTTAACGGAACGTCGTTCAAAGACTGTGTGTGTGTGTGTGTCCGTTCACCGCAGCTCAGCTGTCTTAACTTCTGTCTGCAGGAACATGATGATGTATGCAGAAGTGTCCAAGTGGAGCAGCAGGCATTATGTGGTCTTAACCTGGGATAAAAGAGATCATAATAAGACTCTTAAGAATAAACCCATGTCCGCCGTTTCCTGAGGAGTCATCTTGCTGCACTGGGCCTGCAGTGGCTTTACTGACATGACAATCTTTAATGCGTTGAGGTCCAAATCACAGAGTTGTCAATGTTTCAGTAAAACCTTAAAACGTCATGCTAGATGTCACAGAGAGCATGTGCTGAGGACAACTCTCAGCTTCAACCGCACCAAATTTTAGCTCAATATTTGTGAAATTGGTGGAATTGTAACCATTTTTATGTCGATTTGCTGTGGCAGACATGTTGAACTGCACCGAGTCTAAAAATTATTTAGTTGTAGCGATATACCCATTACTTGCTTTCTAGTTTAATTGAAATCCATCCAATGTTCATGATATTTTGCTGACAAGCTTGACTCTGACAATGCTAAAGTTTTTAGTAAAGATCGTGCAGAATGAGTAGCCCTTGAAGTATGTGTCATGATGTGAACGTTATATTTTAGCACAAAATCTGTTTAATTGACTGAATTATTGTAATTTTTTTTATTTTTTATGTCAGCTAGCTGGGGCAGCCATCTTATATTAGGTTGTTTCTAAAGGTTAAACAATTATAGAGGTGCATCCAGTGATTATTTCCTGAAAGGTTCAGTAAAATTCTTCATGAGATATTTGGGTGACACAGAGAAAAACATAATTGCCCCCTTGTCTTTCAGCTGCGATCGACGACTACTGAATATTGGAAGAAACGTAACCAGCTCAAAGCTATTTTATGCAACCAAATGATTTTAGTTTAACATGTTTGACACTTGTGGCACAGAAAGGAAGTCGACGTTTAAACATGCGGCCTCCGCCGCAGCGCCGCACATCAACAAACAACAAGTTCAAGCTTTCTGGGAATTAGGGGCGCGCAGCCTTGTCAGGATTAGCAGCTCTGCAGCAGGGAAAGGATTGGGCATGTTTTAACAAGAGCATCTTCACTGATCTCTTTAGAGAGGCTTCTCAGATCGTCTCCTTGGCATAAAGTAAGAGCAAGAGCTCTCTTTCAACCTCACCAGTGTCTACTGGTGCTCACGTTGCCGTCGCTGAAAAGAGACCATGTGACTGTTTGGGGGGAGCTGGTGGAATGTATTGTGTTGCCGAGTCGCTGTCATTGCTCATTTACTCCCCAGGCTTCAACCAGGTGCATGAGGGTGGAAGAGCTGGGCCTCCTGCATGCTGCTAGAGGCCACATACAGTTCCCAGCAACCCCTGAGTGGATCTCAGTGTTTAGATGTACCATCACTGAAAAGCACAAAATAGAGAAACCTTTTTTTTTAGAGCAACGCATGGACCGCCACAGTTGTGCTGGGAAGAGGAAGTGGGCCTAGAAGTGGATGTCCTCCTGACACGACGGCATCTCTTCCTGTGGTGGACGAGTCGCAGGCTGGCGTCGAGGAAGAGACCAAGGATGAATCGTGTGTGAACTTTATTGTTCCTCCAGTCGAGTTCGTCTGCACGAGCGGGGAACCTCTGCCGTCTTTCCCATGTTCTATAAGCAGAGCGGAGGTGTATTCTCACATGGCTTCCTGCATCGTACGGTTGACGACTAGCTCTGACGTGCAGACCAAGACTTATCTGTTAGCACCCGTCCACAATCATTCAACAAGCACAACTGATGTTTTGTGTCATCTGGTCCACAAGCTTTGGGGCTTGTCCACGTGCATTTTGATACATTTATGTTTGGCTTTTTTTGTGGTTTTCTGTCAAAATGGAGCCCTTCTGGGGCTTTTTTCATTGAGACCATAATAATAATAATGTGTTATGATGATTGCATGTTCCCATACAATAGCAAACCCATCCATGACCAGGTGGAGCACTGGTCAGCTATTGAAAGCTGCCCAGGGAGCAAATTGGGGATAGGGTGTGCTGCTCAGAGACACCACGAGATGTGCAATGACTGGGAATCGAACCTGGGACTTTCGGGTCCTGAGTCGGCTGCCCTGCCTCTATCCCATCTCGGCTCCTATTACGATTCAAGATGTGACATCAGAAAGTGACGTAACTTGACCTTTGAGTTTGGCTTAAATGGTTTTGGTTTGTTTCATCGGCTCCCATTCTGCCATTCAAATCATCCATCTAATCTCCCTGGGGTTGCATTTCCTCTTGCGTCCACATCCTGAGAGATTGGCTACAGTCCCATGAGCCATCTACGTTTCAATAACATTGGCAACTGTGGTCAGTAGAACACTAGGAGACACCGCCTTTACCTTTAACATGTTTCACACCCAAAAACTAGCCCTTTTCTTTTCCTTCAGGTTTACAAAGTTTCCTTATATTTACCAGCACCTCTTAAAGACCACACAGCCTTATCAATCTGCAGCCTGGCCCAGTTTATTCTTATTCTCTCACCACATATTAGAAAACCATTGAAAGCAGCATGCGGTTCACCTTCACTTTTCATCTACGAGCACTTCAATCTCTCAGTGCAGAGAGCCAGTCGTTTCTAACAGATCTGTGTCATCCCTTAGAACGTAAACCAGAGCACCTGTGCTGAGTGATGGCTCAAATGTGCTCCATCCACGAGGCTTTAAGGCACAAATCACATCATGCTGGGGAAAAAAATCATTTTAAAGAATCGAGGTTCAGAAAGTGTCCTAGAAATATTCATTCAGCTGTATTTCACCTGTATCATATTTGTACATCTTCCTAAGTCCTCCAGATGCGGACGAAACATTTCTCACTTAAAGAAATTGGTCCAGATGGCATGATTGGACCTTTTTTTTGTTCATATTTGTACCGTTGTGTGAACAATTCTGCTCCGAGTGTCAAAATACCCACTTGAACTCAGATAGCCTACAGATACACACCCACTAAAACAACCAGACACACTAATGGTCAGTTGAATCAACAGGTAACCTAACACGCATGTTTTGATTCTGTGTAAGAAAGCCTACACCTTAAAGGAATAGCCAGGGTGTTATTTTAGGAGGTTTATATTAAGTAGTTGTAAGCAGTCAGTTTTTTTTTTTGTCTGCAAGCAGCTACCAGTTCGTTTTTGAAGTCAGCCCAATTTAAGATGGCTGACAAAGCCAATTAAACACAAAACTGGCTTCAGTACTTCACTTAATTTTAAAGATCTTAGGCTAAAATTTGGTGTGCTAGTTGGTAAGAGTCATCGCATACACATGTTTTGAGCGTTAACAGATCATGAGCTCTATAGTTAAAATGTTGACGTGACAGGCATAGATTGGTGTACATTTCTTTAAGGGATGCCAATTTTCTTTGTGTGCTTTTATTTTATTATGTCATTCAAAGTTATGCTTGGTTGTCTTTCTTCTGTTGTCCTTGAAATGCTTCTGTAACTCGACAGGAATCAATTTCCTGTATGCCTAATTTAACTCACAGAACACGATTACAGTAGGAAGTCTATGGATATAAGGTTTCACGTTGAATCATGTATGTTGGAGTGAAAGCCAAGACATAGGAACAAGAGCATTGTCCGTAACTCTTATCATGGGGACTGTGTTGTTCTGAGGAAGAATGAAGACAACATTTTAAGAACACAAAAACACAAAAGGTTGTAATATTCTCAAAATAAAGTTTACAACACATGTTTAGTCAAGTTTTTATGGCACACGTCCCTTCACTCTCACTCTCAGAACGTGAGAAGAATTAATGAATCAAAGATTGTCCTGGGTAGACATAATTCACAAAAGTGTGAAGGAAGAAAACCACCACACTGTTGGGAATTATGTATTCAAACATGGTGATGGCAGCATCATTCTATGGGGAGGTTTGTTCTGTGTTGAAAGAAATGATGCAAGTAGAGATACTGCAGACTCACAAAACCTGGAATAAACCATCTCCAGACATAGTTACTAAAACAACTATACCATGTGTGTGTGTGTGGGGGTGTGTGTATACACGACTTTGGACGTTTACGCTCTGAACAAGAGACATAATAATGAGGCCATGCCGACTCGGACGTTGTCCGGATTAACAAGGTCTGCATCAGATGTTTGGGAACCAGGACACTCTGATGATAAATGGGCTACTGGAACAAGATATGCATGGACGAGGGCAGAGACCGAATGCTACTGGGAATGCTACTATGCGCACAAGCCCAGAGAGAAGGGCTACATGGGAAGGATGTGGGAACTAAGGAAACTTCTAAACTCAGGAATCATCCAAACTGACCCAGAAACTACTTCTGATTCAGTGTACCAACATTTCAGTGGGAATCTGCTGTCACACCTAGAGACTGACAAGATACAACAAAGATGGTACTGCAAGGGGGAGCCAGGACAATTGGACGACATTGAAAATCCCTGAGGAACTGAATACAAGGGTAGCTGACCTGTGGATGAAGACTGTGACCAAGCTGGGCACCCAAAACCTGCACCTTGTGACAAATTACCTTCTGCAAGTCTACAGAAGATGTGAATGCAGCATTGCAAAGTATCCCTACCAACAACATCACAGGAGTGATGAAGTTGCTAATATCAACAAATCCTACCAGTGGCTAGAGAGGGCTGAACTGAAGGACAGTCCAGAGTCTCTAATCATGGCAGCACAAGAACAGGCCCTCAGCACAAGAGCAACAGAGTCCAGGGTCTACCATATGAGACAAGCCCCAAGATGTAGGCTGTGCAAAGATAACCCTGAGACAGTCCAACACATAATATTGGGATGTAAGATGTAGGCAGGCAACGCATACATGGAACACCATAACCAAGAGGCTGAAATAAAATATGGGAACATTTGTGTCGAGTGTGGAGTGGAGGTCCCACAGTCAAAGTGGAAGACTCCACCACGGGTGGTGGAGAATAAAAGGTCTAAGATACCATGGGACTTCCAGATCCAGGCCGACAAACAGGAGATTGCTAACCAACGGAACACTGTGGTGGTCAACAAGCAAGAGAAGAAGGCAGTGGTGACAGATGTAGCAATCCCAAGTGACTGTAGCATCAGGAAGAAGGCGCAGCTGAAGAAATACCAAGGGCTGAGCCAGGAAATACAGAAGTTGTGGAGAGTCAATGCATCAGTAGTCCCA
Organism: Hypsolebias antenori; assembly: GCA_031762315.1. Taxonomy (NCBI): domain Eukaryota; kingdom Metazoa; phylum Chordata; class Actinopteri; order Cyprinodontiformes; family Rivulidae; genus Hypsolebias; species Hypsolebias antenori. The sequence continues at coordinate 11,167 of JARVGS010061359.1, forward strand.
GTGGTCAGTGGATCACTTGGTGCTATGACCCCCAAACTAGAAGAATGGCTCCAACAGATCCCTCAGCGCAGTCCTAGGAACAGCTAAGAAACTGTGCAGAACCCTCAAACTCCCAGGCCTCTGGTTTGAAGTGAAGTGGAACAGTCCAAGTGGAAGAAAATTTGGGCACCCTGAAGAGCTTCAGATATTCACTTTGGTTTGTGGTCAGTTTCTGAATAGGGAACACATAACGTAACGTGTTCACAACATTTTGTCCAAAGATCTTACTGTTTATCATTTATCCCATAATTGAATAATTTGTCTATATTGTTCTAGCAATCATTCAAAACGTATCAGGTTTTAACTGCACAGTGTGACTTTTGGCATGTTTTTTTTTTTTTTTCTCATGCCAGTGGAAAATTCATGGTCCTTCACAGGAAATCCATGCTTGCTTCTTGTTTAGTCTTCCTGTTCTGATTTCCAGACAATGTGACTTGTTTTCGACAGCCAACATGTAAATATCAGATGTGTAATTTTCCTTGAAGTTGCTACATATGTAGAAGACATCTCACCACAAGTAAGATTAAACCACGAAGCAGAAGACTACACATAACCTTTCACAGGAAATTCAGCTTCAAGGAGTTCTTCAAAGTCTTTCACATGATTTCCATCTTTTAGGGAAATTAGAATAATTTGCTTGCTGTCTGACTAAAAAAATCAAAATAAATTATGAGCTGGTAATGACTGAGCATTTCTTTTGTTGGGCATCTTTGCTCATGTTGCAGCCTTGGTTTTGCTATGAGTTGATACAAAGTGCAAGTGAGCAGTTTTACAAAATCCATGAGACTAAAGTAGCAAAAATTAAAATAAAACAATTAAAGGCTAAGCATTTGTAGAAGGAATATGTGTCACCTGCTACTTTTTGATACCAAAGTTTTAAACTGATCACATTGAGAAATTATGAAACTGTAAAATTTTAGTCAAACGATGAAAATATTATTAACTACAATCAAATGCAACATTGCAAATGTTCACGCTCAGACTCTGATGTGAACAATTTTTTGCTTTCAGTAACCAAAATTTACATGGATTAATATCTGTAAAATCCACTAAGTAAGAGCCATATTTGTTTATGCTTAGTTCTCTGTGGTGGCCATCTTGAATTTAATTAAAAACTAAATAAATAATGTGTATATTTTTAATCCATAAAAACACCACTACTTTCTTAACAAATGTGCAAAAAGACATTCAAATTTGTATGATAAAGGGTATGTTACAACAAAAAGAAAAGTAAAAAAGATTCAAAGGTTATTGTTTTTACAAGTTTCTGATTTTTTAAATGAAGTTTTTCCACAAAGGTAATACAGTATATACTTTTGTCAGTTTCTTTAAAAATATTAAATGAGGGGATTTTTTTTCTAGCTCCATTTCATCTTGTGGACATAATATTTTGCCAGGATTATAAATAGATTTACTATATATACTTCATCTGAAGAAAAGACTGAATTGTTAGAGCGATATTTGCAATTTTGATAATACAACGTTCTTTCCAACTTTCTCTGTAAGGAGCCTTTGTAAATCCGACCAAAATATTACAGCACGAGAACATTCCACATATAAATGTTCAATACCTTCACTCTCACGCTGACAAAAAGAGCAGTTGTTGCTGACATTTGGAAAGAAGTGACAAATATTCTCTTTAACTGGATAATATCTATGTAAAATCCTAAAAAAAAAAAAAAAAAACTTATAATCTTGAATCGAATTGACCCCAAAGTGAATCAGCTGTAGTCATGGCTTTCTGCAAGTTACATTAAAATATGTCCAGTGGTTCACAAGCTATTTTTTCTAACAGACAGACACACGCAAAATAGTCACCCGGCTTTAAACCCTGGAAGTGAAATTATTCATCCTAAAAATTTATGCTTATACTTTTAGTGCCAGCAGTTGAAAAAACATTGAAGCTACAAGTCCAATGGATTCTGCTGGTTTACTGAAGCAACCATTTTGACCCCCCTGCTACCTGCAGCCTGCTTCTAAACCCCTGAGGCCTGTGGTCCGCTGTAGTCATGTTCTGCTGCTCCACTTACAGCAAACTGACTTGACCCCAAAAGTCAGAATGAGGAAATTTTAGGACTTTCCACTGGTTAAAAAAAAAAAAAAAAAAAAACAGCGGTTGAAGATCCCCGACAACAGGCCATCACATTCACATCATGTGTTCATGAGTCATTTGTTTTTTTGTTCCTCTCAATAGCACATCAATAAGTCTGAGCTGTAATGAAACCTAATCCATTCAGAACAACAGAGTGGAGTGCAGATGCTGCTCCCATGGTAAAAAAAAAAAAAAAAAAAAAAAACTAAAAACAAAATGTGCTCACGGTTGAGAAGATGATGATGCAAAATTAAAGAGACTTAAGACGCACGAAAATAGCATGACGATGTTTGAGCAAAGCTCGGAGAAAAGAGCTTGATGGTTCGGTCAAAGATTGATTTTAACATGCAACGCTCCTAATGGCCAAAGACCAAATGACTGATTCCCTCTGGAATTATTAATCTTTTTAAAAACGCTGAGATCCTCCGCTGCCCTTTGACCAAAGATCTCTCACAGCAGTTTCTAAATGAACGCTCCAGTCTTCCCTTTAACAAACTTTTATTACTTTTATTAATGTGGCTTGTTGGGGGTTTCTAGCAAGAAACATCCCAGGGATAATCTGGAAGTCATTCCCAAGTGACGGTACTAGGGTACACTGGGGCCGCTGTGGTGTAGAGGTATGGCAGCTGACTTGGGACCAGTAAGTTCCAGGTTTAACTCCCCGCCATGCCCACATGTCGTGGTGTTGAGCAAGACACCTAATCCCTAACTGCTCCCCGAGCGCTTACATCTGCCCACTGCTTCACATGAGTGTATTTCATGCAGTGATGGGTTGTAACAAAGTACAAGTACCTCGTTACTGTACTTAAGTACTGTACATTTTTCATGTATCTGTACTTTACTTAAGAAGAGTTAAATGTGAGTACTTTCGACTTTTACTCCACCACATTTTACATGAAGTATCTGTACTTTTTACTACACTACATTTCTATAACGCGTTGTGTTACACGTTACATTTGTGTTGTGTTTTATTGATTTGGTCGTTAGTTTGAAAGTGACCAAAGGTGAGAGGGGAGTTGGTCCGTTGAATCAATGCAAAGTGGACAGGTAATGGTAGACCCACCTTCCCACCTGTGGGAGCACCCACAGCACCACTAACGTACCCAAAATGGATTCCACCGCGGAGAGTCAGCCAAAAGATGCACACCACCCATGGCCTTATTGAAAGACTGTTGTGCTACTGTAAGACTATTGTAAGACTGTTCAGTATGGCAGGACAGATTTTCTCTCCCAAAAGAGCCAGACTGAACCCAAAAAAAACTTTGAAAACCAACTTCTTATGAACTTAAACAAGAAATTCTTGTTGCAATATTAAAATGTGTCAGTTCATGGGATGTTAGGAGACAAGAGATGTCTCCAAATGGCTCAACACTCAGGTCCAAGTTTTGAAAATGGTGTCAGGAAGTTAAAATATTGTTCACTATTGACCCATTACAAGGTT
>JARVGS010061414.1:0-14637 GCA_031762315.1 Hypsolebias antenori
GTACCCGGAGGAAACCCACGCATGCAGGGAGACAACTTGCAAACTCCACCCAGAAAGGCCCCTGGACCGGGATTTGAAATGGCAACCTTCTCGCTGAGAGGCAGCAGCTCTACCAGTTGCACCACCGTGCTGCCTTATTTCAAAATATATATTTTATAATTTTATTTTTTATTTGAGATCTTGCCCTCAGTCGGTCTTGGTCTCAACTTGGTCTCGGACCCAAAAAGTCTTGGTCTTGTCTTGGTCTCGGTACACTCTGGTCTTGGTCTTGTCTTGGTCTCGGGTTAGGTGGTCTTGAACACACTACGTCCAAGTGGAATTTCTATGGTCCAGGTGTGGTTACTTCTGCCGAGCTGTAGTTTTTATGGAACAAAAAACACGTGTTAACGATGGAAACAATACAAATACAAACATAGGGGCGGCTGTGGCTGAGTAGTTAGAGCAGTCATCCTCCAATACAAAAGTTGGGGGTTCGATTCCACCAGCTCACATGCCAAAGTGTCCCTGGGCAAGACACTGAACCCCTAAATGCCTCCGATGTGTCCCATCGGTGTATGAATGTGATAAAGCTCTGATTATTCGTTGTATAGATCTAGAAGTGCTGAATGAATGGATAAATGAGGACAGATTGTGGTGTAAAGCACTTTGAGTATCTTGATCAGATAGAAAAGTGCTATATAAGTGCAGTCCATTTACCATTTACATACAGAGCAGATGTCCTGATGCTGCTTAATAATCCAGACAGATAAATCTAAGAAGGTTAACTCGGGATGGATTCTTCTTTGTTGAAACGTTTTGTTTTTTTAATTGAAAAAGCATCTTCCGTCTGAGGAGCTGCAACAAACTCAGTCTGATGAGCAGCACCTTCTCATGGTAGATCAACCAGTTTGCTGATGACAGCCAGAACTAGTTCACATGTGAAAGGAGGACCATCAGCCTAACGACTGATCGTTAGTGCCCTTCTACAGGTCTCGCTCTTGAAAATGAGTCCCTGTGACTCAATGAGACTAACCTGTATAAATAAAGGTTGAATGGAAAAAAATGGCTGCTTGCTATTCACAGAGAGCTGAGTGATACTAGCATTGTACGAGGTGGACAGTTGGACATGGAGACCTCCATCCCTGTTTAATGATGGACGTGGTGTTTTCCTCTCAAACCAACGTTCCTCCGCATCAAGGACTTCATGTTTGTCTGTTTTTCCACATTTATCCTTCAGAGGTAATTTCTAACAGATCAACGATGTCACGCCATGAACCAAAGCGTTTAACTTAAACTCTCATCTTTACTCCCAGCGCGGTGCCACAAACATTTAGTGACACAACCTGTTGTTTTGTCTTGAAACTCGTCCGTTGAGTCCATTTGGATTAGGTTCAGAAATCCTTCCGGTCTGGAGCCGCCTCCTTTGACCACAGCGGGATGAATGACACCATTACGCTTTAAAACGGCTGCGAGGAAGGGCAGCCAAAAGTCAGATGTCTTTGTTTACTTTGTGTTTATACAGTGACGAGTCGCGGTGCCTCGCAGCCAGCGCAGCTCAGACCTGTAATCTGCTGCCCGTCAAACACACACACACACACACACACACACACACACACACACACACACACAGCGCGTAACAACTGCACACTCAAAAACAGTGGCAGCAAAAGGTCACACACACACGTAGACAAACATGTGGTTTCACCTCAGATTCACCTTGTTCCCATCCCATAATGGACGTGACACAGTAACATTTGTGCTGCCATGGTAACGGCTCACCAAGATGTTTAGCTGTGGTTTGGATCACCACAGGGCTGCGTACGTGTGTGTGTGTGTGTGTGTGTGTGTGTGTGTGTGTGTGTAAGACGCAGTGACTAAGCTGAGGTTTACATGCTCGTGTTTCACAGACTTGTTCATCTCTCCGGTGGAACGCACGGCAACTCGATGAAATAATAAACACAACCAGGAGGACCAAGAACTGAGTCCGCCCCGCATCCATCGGAAACCTGCCGCTGACCGACTAATAAACAAATCTGCATCTTCCTTTGAAGCTGGGCCTCCTGACTGATCCGAGCCACATAAACGTTTCCATTTCCAAAACGAGTCATGGAGTCGGTCTGTTAGAATAATGTATGTGACTCTAATGGTAATTTACCTGTTCTGTGATGATGCCATGCCATGCATTAATTGAAAAGTAGCATTCCCTTAAGGAACGCACACCACCCGCTGCCCTGCACGTTCAGACTTTTTATTATACCCCCGTCGAAGTCTGTACAAATTATGGGATAGTCTCCGTCCGTTAACTTTCTCTTGTTCCGTCCATAACTTCTGGTCCACTGAAGATAGTTTACACATTTTACATAGACATCTGATTGTGTCTCAACACAACACCATTATTAAATACGCTGATGACACCTCTGTATTGGGGCTCATCCAGGAGGGGAGCAAGTCCAGGTAAAACTGTTGGCTCTGACGTAGCGCTAAGCTAACGGTACGCAATACATAAATGCTAGCTAAAACACTACAGAGGTAGCGCTCCGTTTCCCCTCACGCTGAGCCGTTCCATTCAGCGCCCTACCAAGGCAAGAATCCTTGGGGAAACCCTGGAATTTCATTAAAATTCAGTCACTGGTCCCAAGACGTGATCAGACCTTTTCAGTCGTTGCCCCTAACCTGTGGAAACAGCTGTTCTTCACACCAGTCGTCTCAACGATTGGAGTTTTAAAGTCTCAACTTAAAACACATTCGGACTCTCTGGCGTTTAACGCTGTCTTTTTGCTCCATTTTATTGGTTGTATTTCATATTTTTAATTACTTTTTTTAAACTGTTGTTGAAATATATTACTTATATGCACATCACTTTGCCCATAGGCGGCTGTTCTTAAATGTGCCACATGAATTAGATTTGATTTAATGAGAAACTCCTGCCTTTTACTAGGGATGCACAATATTGGATTTTTGACCGATGTGCCGATATGTTAAAACTTACTTGGCCGATAACCAATACCAATACCAATACTTTTTCCCCCTACAACTACAGTACTTATAGAGACTACATAGCTTTCTCTGCAGTGAAATTAAAACGCTACATTATTCTGCATGGTCTTTGTCAATTTGGCCTGCTACCAAATGTAGATGCCAAAAAGATGTAACACACCAACTTGGATTATGTTTAATGTCAAACTTATTCATGACATTTACTCTCTAACACAATGACAACACTCGAACAGTGCACATTTGGAAATTGTGCGTTGGCGCTGCAGACATCCCTGTCACTGGGCTGCCATACAAAAACAGCACCCGCTAAATCAGTGAGTTATTTTGATGGAATGGCCGATGTCCAATATTTAACTTTATCGCTAATATCGTCCGATATCGATACCATGGCGATAATATTGTGCATCCCTACCTTTTACCTTTCGGTTGCTACTAATTAGACAAGAATGAGTGTTTTATGGGTTTTATTGGTCTATGAGGAGTTGCACCAGTTGTAAGGTTACCAGAAGTCTGTTCTAGTTTGTAGTTTTGTATTAAAATATTTAAATAACATGTCTACAACTATAAAGCTGAATGTGGAGGGATTCGTCTATTTCAATCAGCCTGTCTTTCAAATACATATTTTGTAGTTTCGATCCATTTTTCTCTGTTGCTGTTTTCTATGACTTGGCTCTCATTCTTTATTTTTCTCCTGTCAGCGTTGGTTAAAAGTAATTTTTAGTTTGTCTTCTTCCTTGTAGTTTGTAAAACTGCATCAGTTCTGGCTTTATTTTCTCCACATTCATGTTTTTTTTTATCTCTTGCCCTTTTTGTTTCGACCTCATTTTCTAGATCGGTCCTTTTTAATCTTACTGTTTCCATCCTGGAACCTTGAACTTGTCTCCTCGTTACGCCTCCATTTATTTCCACAATCCCTGACCATCAGAAGCCACGACGGACCACAGACATCATTAGTAACATTCATAAAAGTGCATCTCGGAAAAAAACAGTATTGAGTTGCAAACGTTCCATCCCCGTAGATCATAAATTATTCCTGGATTTTCTTCTCCTGAAATCTTCTCAGTCAACATGTTTCCCAACAGGGAGCACGATGGTTAATTATTTATTTGTGTTTTTGTTTTCAAAGCAGGTTGAGGATTGGGTATTCTGTGGTTGTTGCGGTGGAGAAGCGGGTCAGTGTGTCACTCAGTCAAGACTGTAAAAGCTGACGTGGTTTCTTTGTGGGTCACTGCGTAAGCAGAGGAATGTTGAGCAACGGTTAAAAGCAAACACATGAACGAACTTTCTGCTTGTGAGCTGGTGACCTGTCCAACACGAGTCAAAAACATTTGTACAACTGGACAGACGCTGTTTTACATTTTTTAAAGAACGTGTAGCCTCGTTGTTTTCAGTGTGAGAAAATAAACTGAATTCTAAGAAAAATGATGCTGCACCAGAAAACAAAGGTCTAACGAAACCCTTTGAATATTTTTATTTAACCTTCATTTCTACAGGTTAGTCTCACTGAGTCACGGGGACTCATGTTCAAGAGAGACCTGTTTTAGACAGACGACAAGAAAGCAATTAAAATAAAAATAGTCTCATAAAAACTGTTAGCTGTGTGGTCCTTTTAGCAGCGTGGTCCTGTTAGCAATGCGGTCCTTTTAGCAGCGTGGTCCTTTTAGCAGTACGGTCCTTTTAGCAGTGCGGTCCTTTTAGCAGTGCGGTCCTTTTAGCAGCGTGGTCCTGTTAGCAATGCGGTCCTTTTAGCAGTGTGGTCCTTTTAGCAGTGCGGTCCTTTTAGCAGCGCGGTCCTTTTAGCAGCGCGGTCCATTTAACAGTGCGGTCCTTTTAGCAGTACGGTCCTTTTAGCAGTGCGGTCCTTTTAGCAGCGCGGTCCTTTTAGCAGGGCGGTCCTTTTAGCAGCGTGGTCCTGTTAGCAGTGCAGTCCTTTTAGCAGTACGGCCCTTTTAACAGTGCGGTCCTTTTAGCAGTGCGGTCCTTTTAGCAGCGCGGTCCTTTTATCAGCACGGTCCTTTAAGCAGTACGGTCCTTTTAGCAGTGCAGTCCTTTTAGCAGCGCTGTCCTGTTAGCAGCGTGGTCCTGTTAGCAGCGCGGTCCTTTTAGCAGTGCGGTCCTTTTAGCCGTGCGGTCCTTTTAGCAGTGCGGTCCTGTTAGCAGTGCGGTCCTGTTAGCAGTGCGGTCCTGTTAGCAGTGCAGTCCTGTTAGCAGTGCAGTCCTGTTAGCAGCGTCGTCCTGTTAGCAGTGTATTTAGCAGCGCGGTCCTGTTAGCAGTGCAGTCCTTTTAGCAATGTAGTCCTGTTGGCAGCGTGGTCCTGTTGGCAGCGTGGTCCTGTTGGCAGCGTGGTCCTGTTAGCAGCGCGGTCCTTTTAGCAGTGTGGTCCTGTTAGCAGCGTGGTCCTGTTAGTAGTGCGGTCCTGTTAGCAGCGCGGTCCTGTTGGCAACGTGGTCCTGTTGGCAGCGTGGTCCTGTTGGCAGCGTGGTCCTTTTAGCTGCGTGATCCTGTTAGCAGTGCAGTCCGGTTATCAGCATGGTCCCGTTGGCAGTGTGGTCCTGCCTTGACTCAAAAAACTTGAGGGCCTTGTCCAGTGGGTAGCTTTCTGGAAGCTGTAAAAGCTCTTGCCTGAAGAGAAGATGGCTGCCTGGCATTGTTTCTCCTTGAGCGGGAGAAGTTTGCTGGATGGGCAGGAAGCCTGCGGTGTCGAGGCTTGATCTGCGTGTTCTGATCTGAGGTGGCCTTCACAGATGGTGTGCAGGTCGGAGCTGAGAATGTACCCCGTCCTGCAGGCCGGACACAGGCAAATGAGTCCACTGGACATCTTCTGCTTTTTAGGTTTCTTATTTGCTTGCTGGCTGAAGAAAAAAGGGGATCACTGGTCTCATGGCAATTTATGCTGACCAGAGTGGGACCCACACAGTAGGTGGGCGTGGACTAAAGTTTTCAGTGTTGCACTATGCGCAAGGTGTAAACCCACTGGTGATAGGCAAAGCCTATGCAAAATTGAACTTAAGTGTTGCTGCAATGTGGGCCATTCAAAATATCCACAATGTTATTAGTATCTAAGACAAACACAACACAATACAGCAATGCTCAAACTAAATGAAATGAAGTCCCAAAACACTCACCATCTTCCGCCATGGTTTAAAAAAAATGCAGATTCGAGGCACTTTCCCTCCACCAGTCTGAGCCTGTAAATCCAGTTCATTTGGTCTAGCATCCTCTGAATTTCATCACCAAAAACACCGAACATCTGCACCTCTTCATAGTACCATGGTGTTGGTTTGTGTTGCCATTTTAATGGGTAGATTATGTGTATAATCTACCCAAGAATGAATATGGCTGTTGCAAGGTTTAAGAAAATGGTGGGTTTGGTTCTTGTGAAGGAGACGCTCATGACCATGACCTGCAGTCGACATCCAAGTGAACCGAGACCAGTTGAAGATTTGAATTTTGATCGAGTAGGTCCTAAAGCTGGAAGAGGGTGGGATCACCCATTGGAAACACTCTGAAGCTTTGCCAAATTAATCCCATGGAAAAAGGCCAGTAGTGTCAAAGCAACAATAAAATGACCTTACATCCTGTTTGCTTCATCACAAAGTCTAATAGAATAAATGGTGACAGGGTTTTTAAAGCATCATTTTAAAATTATTTATTTCACACATGTTAGATACTGATCTGAAGGCTAACACAATACTGTATCCCATGACATGCACTGATGTCATGTACTGACACTACCGATGGCTATCCATGACAAAACATGAAATGAACCACAAACCAGATATTCACAAACACAAACGTACTCGAGTTAAACACCGTCTAAACCACCACATTCTTGATTCTGCGTCAGGGCTTCTTTTGGTGAGGACTCACAAGGACTTTGGTCAAAACCCATTCTAGACGTGTGTATGTTTCTGTGCACTTTGTCCCCAAACTGTGTATTTGAGGTACAAACCACTGAATATCCAGAGAATTACATCATTTGTATCCCAGAAGCAGACCCACATTTAAATTGCAAGTCCAAGAAAATAAAAAAATCAAGAATTGGACACAGTCAAACAAAACAATTATAAAAGTGATTAACACTTTTATAAAAGTGATGAACAAATTGCCCTTTTGAACACTTAAAACACAATAAATTGAATACTTAAAACCACAAAACCCTTATTTTTCAAATAGCATAACTCGGAACCAGCAAAACTGCCAGATGAAAGAAATTAGTATTTGATTTGAAGACCCAGCCCAAAATAACGAGTCTGAACAGCTAACATGTGTTTGTACATTATCGTTTAACCACTAGCTTAATTTTCTGGTGTTTTCTAGTTCATAAATTACACTTTTAGCCAACGAGCGCATCATAAAAACATCCCTCAACTTTAGATATGGCAGACTGTGTCATTGTGTTAAAACTTATCTCAAATCTATTCTAAAACAACAAAATTACAAAAAAAACAACAACAATGCAGCTGAATTTGTTTTAATCTGTTTTGTGAGGCCACTTCTTCATCATTAAAGTTTAATGGTGAGTTTAGTTTATTAGTTTATTAGCTATGCAATTTAAGATTTTTCTAACTAGTGTGCATTAAGCAAAACTCCTAACAGCCAAAAAAATCATTTGAACAAACGATGAAAACTAGCAAAGGATGCTAACCTACTAAAACTGTTTATTATTGAGCTTCATCGGACTAAATAAAACTCTTTGGAACAAATCAAGGATTAGTTTATTAGTTGAACAGAAAGTGGAAAAACATGAAAACACAGGAGGCTTTTATAAGAACTAGCACCTAGCTTGTTTGTGTTTAGCGGTTAGCTTGCTAGCCACATCATCGGCACTGTTGCTGTAGCTAGCTAGCTAACCAGTAACATCATTTTCTAACTACCAGTAATAAAATACTAAAAATGTGGTTGTAGAAGTGATAAAATTTACTACCTAACTCATTATTAGGCAGCTCATTAACACATCTGTTGTATTTTTTGAGACATTTTCTAAGAAATTAGAGATATGCAAACATTTAGCCTCTTTCAGGCTGTTGTGCATTTTGAAGTTTTTTTTTAATTAATTAATTATTATTATTATTATTATTTTTTACTTATTCTCTTTTTAACACATTATAGTTGTTTTTGGGGTTATCGTAATTAACAAAGCCATGGGCTTAAGTGAAACTAGAGAAATTGTATTTTCTGTGAAAATGCAGTGTGAATGCTTATTGATGAAGAACTTGCTGAAAAACAGCTGAAATTAGCACAAAACAGCTAAATATTTGCTGAAATAACTGAAACTTGCAGAAATGAGCTGAAAGTAGCATAAGAAGTGGAAATTAGCAGAAATAAGTTCATTAGGCTGAAAGTCACAGAAATTACAAAAAAAATGCTAAAAAAGGTGGAACAAGCTTAAATTAGCAGAAGAAAGCTGAAAGAACATGGTTGCCCTATTAAGCTGCAAGAAGTGAAAATGAGCTTAAAAAGGTGGAAGTTAGCTGAAAACAGCTGAAATCAGCAAAACAGCTGAAAATTAGCTAAAAAAGGCAGAAAGAAGCTTAAATTGTCCCAAGGAAGTGGAGCAAGCGCATTTTTTTTATTAATTAGGTTGAAAAAACTTGAAATTACAAAAAATGTGGAATTAGCTGAAAAAGCTTATGTAACACAAAAACAGCTATTTAGTAGCTTAAATAGTAGAACAAGCTGAAATGCAGAAATTAGCGGAAAGTGGCATAAGAAGCTGAAATTAGCAGAAAGAAGTTAGAAGAAGCACAAAATGTTGTGATTGGCAGAAAGAATCTGAAAGGACCAAAGAAACAGCTGAAATTAGTTAAAAGTAGCTGGAAAAAATGTTTAAATTTGCACAAAGAAGCTGAAAGAAGCTGAAGCAGAACAAAATGTGAAAGGAGCAGTAAAAGCTTGTAAACACATCTAAAGAGTTGAAGGACGTAAAATGAACTCAGTTTATGTTCTGCGAGAAGAAAATGGCAGAAAAAGGCTAAATATTGCAAAAAGCTAAAGTTGCACCAAAACCAAACGTCACAGCAGGATTGTCCTGAAAGAGCCGAACGTTTTGAGTCATGATTTGTTGAAATAGCACAAAAACTGTGGACAAAGAAAGATGTTGAAAAACATCCAGAAGTAAAATGCACCACAACAGAGTGAACGCTTCATAAAGGTTCAGACAATGATCAGACAGATACAGTCGAGCCTCGCTGTGCGATTGATCAGACAGATACAGTCGAGCCTCGCTGTGCGATCGTTTGACTCATTTTGTGTCCAGTAGAGAACTTTGTCATTGAATTGTCTTTTAACTACTTGGATGTTTCTTGGAATCTTTTCAGGCGTGTGAGATTGAAATGTTTAGAATAATTTGAGCTGTGCATTCATTGTTTTACAGTATTTTTATTATGTTTTTATAGGATAACAATGAATTTATCAAATATTACCAACAGAAGTACTGGAGTGGGAGGGGCCCTGACTACTGGCCCCTGGGCCCCGACTCCACTAGGCCCATTTTCAACCCCCACGTCTTCACCTAATGTAGCTGAAGGTTTAAAGTGCCTTCATGTCTAAACACAGCGTATAAACAGCCATCCTTTAAGTGTGGCTGCAGGACAACACGTTGCTGGTTTAACACCAGTATGAGGCCGCTCTTCAACAGGACGTCTGCGTTAACACAACGCTGTGAGAAATGATACACTCAGACCGACACTTCAAACACAAAAGACGGATGCAGAGAACGAAACGAGATGTTCAGGAACTGAATCAGTCATCTGGAAAGACGCTGGTTTACACAAAGAGCTTAACTCCTGCAGGTAGTTCTGCGTGTTTAACCATGAATCCTCACTTCCACGGAGAATAACAGACTTTTATACTTTTTAAATGCATCTATTTTCTTTACCCGGACATGCTGGACAAGTCAACTGTCCATCACACATGGACACAAACGAGACAACCAGGACTGGGACAGTTTAGTTACCAGTTAGCCTAACGTGCGTGTTTTTGATCTGTGGAAAGAAAGATGTTTACTGTTTCTGCTTTTTCTTAAATTTATTTTTAGCTTTTTACTTTGGTTGTGCAACTTTTAGCAACTGCATTGCTATTTTAGCTACTAGCTTCTAGTTTAAACTTGTTTTTAGGTACAATTTTGTCAATGTTGGCATATTAAATGCTAATTTCAACTATTGTTTAGCTACTTTTATCTTCTAATTTAGTTTAGTATGCTAATTTTAGCATGATTAGTGTTCATTTTAGCTACTGTTTTCTCTAGTTGTCAGGTGCAGTTTAGTGCATTTTAATTACGACTAGTTCAGCTAGTTTTCAACAATTAGCAACTGTTTTGGTGCTTTAAGCCATTAACCACCAATCTGCACCTTTGCTTTTAGCTTGTTTTGTAACTTTTCAAGTCATTCTGTTTCTTCTGGCTACCATTCGGCACATTTTAGTTTTTAATTACACTTTTGCCAAGTTTAACCTCTGTTATGATTTTTTTTATTATGTCTTGCAGATTTCAGCATCTTTTTTGATTGTTTTTTTTAGCTGCTGTTTTACGGTTCCTAAGAACTTTTCTCTTGCTTCTAGCACCCAGCTTGTGTTGTGCTCGTTTTAGCTGCTGTTCTTCTTGTTTTCACTTTAACGTCACTTTTAGCTTCTTTAGCTTGTTTCAGTGAAGCCACTCAGCACCAGTTCTGTATTTCCCCCGGCTTCTCTCTACTTTTGGTTCATTTAGGATTTTTCTCTGTAAACCAGTTTTATGGTCAGCAGCGTCTGTGAACACACAGACCCAATCTGGGGTCTGACCCCCCCACCTTCTGGTCCAGACTCTGAACCCCGACTGTTGCTGGTAGTTTATAAACTCTCTAGGCAGCAGTGGGTGAGCCCCAAGGTTGGAAAAAATATAAACGTGCATCTGAGTTTATTTGTAAAAGGACTCTCTCTGTCTTGACTTTGACCCATGCACCACGTCAGAACTCCTGACCCTAATCGGACCGCAGTCGTTCAGTTCAGATGTTGTTGAACATGGAGTAGTCCAGAGTCTTCCAGCCATAGGCGTCACTGTTACAACAGTTATCCATAAAGGGGATGTGCGCCCCCCCACCCCCACACACACACACACACATTTGAAACATTCATTCTGACCCCCACACGTCCCATAAAATATTAGTTCACTCAGCGCTGTTTCAGTTTCTTTGTGAACAAATCCATTCCTCTTGATTTATAGGAAAATGCTCAAACCACTGAAAGCTAGCTTAGCACCACGTCAGTGCTGGCAATTGTTGTTTGGGGTGGGGGTTTAGGATGTGTGAGAGAAGCGGAGCACTACGCCTGTAGCATCTTAGCTAACGCATATGTAATGCGCACCATTAGCTTAGCGCTACGTTAGTTCAAGCAGTTTTTGATGCGAGGTGGCTAGGATGCTTGAGAGAAGTGTAGCATGCTCACACAAGGAGGGCTGTTGGTCAGGATACATCTTGTTGCTCTCTAAAATAGATATACTGAATAAAGTGTTTACTTGTGTAGGTAAACAGATGTTTAACAACCCGTTAAAATACACCAGAATGCAGGAAATGGCGTCTGCTTTATTCAGAATTTTCTGGGGGAGGGCTCCCACCACCAGTGTGTCCCCTCCACAGTAGAAATGCTTCTGGCGCCAGTGCTTCCATCATTAACATTCATGTGAAGTTGTTGTTTCAGCGCATGAGACAAATTTGCTCAGTGTTTCCACGACAGTAACTTTATCAAACTGTATTTTAATCAACAGTAGGACTCCTGAAGTATTTGTCTCACAGAGAAACCACCCAGGTTGACTTCATGGAAAATACTAAGCAACAGCTGGAGTTGGATTTTATTTTATGAACAACTCCCAGTTACTGTACATATATCACTGTGTGTGTGTGTGTGTGTGTGTGTGTTTTCATTGACCCTGAAAAGTGCTGGACTATAAATGTAACGGAGCGTTTCTCGTTTCCTCTCTCTGATTTCTGCTTTTTTCTGTTATTTCTCCACCTGTACTTTTCTGTCTTTCATCCATGTTTTTTTTTTAATATGTACCTAAATTTAAACTTTTAAAAAAATGTATCCATTCTCTCTGTTTTCATGGCTGCATGAATTCATTTTCCTTCTCGTCCTAAAGAAGTTTGGCTCCAACTAATTTGTTTTCCCTGCATGTGTTTATTCTTTGTGTAACGGTATTCAGAGCCTGAACATCAGTTTCATGTGCACTAATATGAACAGTCGTGCACGAGTACACGTGTGTACTTACATGAAGTTGGCTACATTCAAGTATATGAAGGTGATGACTTGTTGGCGTTAAAATAAACTACAGGTAGTCCCCGACTTACGGCGCCATCGACTTATGGCAACTTGGACTTACGGCGCCGCCCCCAGCGACATCATCACACCTTACGTTGTCTTTTTTATGCAGCATTTTTTTTTTTTTTTTTTTTTTTGGTGAGGGTATTTTGTTAGCTAACTGCTTGGGAACACATTAAAACGGCGTTCTAAGTACGCTGTTGTTGTTGTTTTACTTGAAAAAACGCGTTTAAAACGACGTTACGGCCGCCATGTGGCCGGCGCTCCGAGTTACAGCAAAATTGAGTTGCCAACGGTCCTTAGGTCCGGAACCCGTTCGTAAGTCGAGAACTACCTGTACTTTAATCACCTCAGGCACAAAACATTTGCCAACAGTTTGCTGAACACTAGCTGAATGGAAATACTCTATAAAAGTAGCAGAGTGATAGCTAAAACTTAAATGCAGCAGAAGACAAACAATAGAGCAGTAGCTGAAGCAGGCTCTAAAGAAAACTAGATAAATAAATAATAAATTTAACCATTCAAGCTCTGTGGTAGACACCCCGGGTTAGGTAGGCCGTCAGGACTCCAGAGGCAGCTGAGGGGTACCGTCATCCCAAGCGGTCCACAGCCTCGGCTGTCGCTGAAGCAAAAGTTCGGATGTGGGAGGAGTTCGATGAGGCCTTGGATAGAGACTCGATCAGCTCTGAGAAGATTCTGACAAACCTTCAGGCGGGTGAGGCGGCACTTTACCAACACTGTGTTCAGTGAAGGTGGGGTGCTGTTGACTTCAACCACTGATGTCATTGGAAGGTGGGAGGAATACTTCTTTGACCTTCCCTGTTCCACTAACACCTCTTCCATGGAGGAAGCTGAGTCGAGGGACTTCGAGGTTAGTCCATCTATAACTGGAGCTGTGTTGGCCGTGGTAGTTAAAAGCTCAGTGGTAGCAGGGCCCTGGATGTGGATAAAATCCACCCAAAGTTCCTCAACACTCTGGATGTTGCTAGGTTTCTTGGTTGAAGCATCTTTGCAACAGCACATAGACGTTGAGGGCAGTGCCACTGGATTGGCAGACTGGGGTGGTGGTTCCTCTCTTGGTAGACCTGGTAAGGTCTATTCAGGGGTTAAAGAGAAGTGAGTCCAATCGTTGGTCAAACCTGAGATGCAGGAGGAATAATGCAAGTTCCTTCCTGGTCGTGGAACACAGGACCAGCTCTTTACCATCACTAGGGCCATCAAAGGGGCATGGGAATTTGTCCTTCCAGTCTACACGTTTTTTGGACTTGGAGATGACATTCAACCGTGTTCCTTGTAAAGGAACAAGGCTTAGAAGTTACCTTATTCCACCTTACACTTTCAATAATTATACGAGACTCGTTTGAGTCTCAAAATAATAATTATTGAGTTATACACGGGTTCTTCTTCTTTTTAGATTAAAGATATTTCCTCTGTGTGATCAAGATGAGCATGAATGTGACATGAGACTTGAATTATATTTGATCCATCAAATAATGCGATCATTTATTTTCAATTCTTCAAATTATCACACATTTACACATGATTGGCAGTTTAATTTTCTTAAGGCATAAACATTATTGGACATCTTAAAAAGACAACAGATGACATTACGAGTTGGAAAGTAACTTATCTGAAGGCACATTATCTTAGTAATTACTGGCTGAAAGTTTAAAGGAAGTTTAAGAGAATGAGATGAGAGTTTAAAACTAAGGAGAAGGTGAGGATGGGAATTATCTTGAAGTGTTTTAACCAGAAATTCAGCACACTCTTCGGAGCCGGTGTTGCTAGGCTTCTGTCCGCTAATGAACATAGACTTTTAACCTTTGTGAAGATTCTTTGTCCCGACTCAGGTAACATCGGCTTAGCCTTAATGTGCACAGACCGTCATCCGTCCAGCTATGTTTTTCCAGGCTTTCAGCTCGTCAAATTTCCCACGGCTCGCATGAGGTCTGCATCAATCTCTCAGAAGTAGCTGTGGTGTTCCGGTTTGATTTTTCAAGATAAAAGATTCCTCAGAGGAAATTCATTCAAAATGCTGGGAGCATTCATGCTCGGTCGGATTTCAACGGCAGGCATGCCAGAAACCCAAAACAGTAGATGTGATCCTTGATGCCTGACCAACGTCAGCTGTCTATGAAGAGTTCAACCACTTTGTGTCTCCATGGAGAACTCTAACACTCTGAAGAGTACAAGGAAGTGAAACACTTTTGAAGAAGCTTAGTCCCAGAGAGTTGGTGCCTCACTGATTTGTTCACCAACCAGAAATGGGAGGAGTTGGTGTGTGTTAGGAAAGTCAGAGAGTCAAGGTTGTTTCAGAGAAGTGTTTACAAATTGAGACCAGGAATGTTATGGAAATGAGAGACAGAACA
>JARVGS010061462.1:0-14567 GCA_031762315.1 Hypsolebias antenori
GTTGTACATGTACACGTACAACTACAACATGTAGTTGTACGTGGACATGTACAACTACATGTTGCAGTTATACGTGTACATGTACAACTACATGTAGTACTTGTGTTGAATGCAGCTCCTCAGACTGAACAAGTCTTTCAGATAAAGACAAAACGTTTCTTCAGTTTTTGTTTTGTTTTGTTTTTTGAATGTCCAGAGGACCAGACTTCACTTTTTTACATGTTTCTACCTGGATCATTGAGCAGCATCAGGATATGTACAACTACACTACTTTGTATGAGTGGAATGTGTCTTGACTATTTTTGAAAACATTAAATAGAGACCTGAAGAGGGAGCTGGTACATATTTGAATACCAATAGTCACAAAAACATTTGGCATTTACACATCTGGAGAATCCTCTTTGTCTGCTGGTTTCGTGTTTTTTGTTTTGTGGAATCTGCTTTCTTCTGTGTTTTGGAGATGCTCGCTAGACAAATGAAATGTGTTCCTGTCGTGCTTATCGAGGTGCGAGAGGAAAAGGTTTCACAGGTAGACAACGTGGTAGAAAAAAAGAGTCTGGATGTGGAAGCAGCTGTGTGAGCCACAGCTGGATGCAGCTGGTCCTGCAGCAGCTTTGCTGTGACGAGGCGGAGGAACATGACACTGAAACACCAGCTGCTGGTGGAACCACATCAATCTACTTTCTGCAAAACCACAAGTATAAAGCCGAGCTGATTTTTGATTCTTAGGTCCAGCTCCTGTCTCTGTGGCTCCCTAAGTAGCTTGATGTCTTGTGGTTGTTTAAGGAACAAGTCTGAGTTATAACGGTGGATATTTGCTGTCAACAAATTCTATTAAAAATAGCTGTAGTTTAGAGATGCTTAAGTGGAGATAATTAAATTATAGTTTATTTTTTAATATATATAAATGCAGTGCTCCTCGGTGAACCCCGTGCTGTATGCCATCGTACTGTTTGTTTTGTCTAAAACAAAGCCAATAGGATGAACGGGGGAGCCCTGCCATTGTTACATCATTGTTTTTGCGTCACATGGTTAAAAGCCTGGCACACAGCAGTACCGTGCATATGGAGCACAAAGGCATCGCTCACGTGCAGGAATATATCCTACTGGAACGCATGTCACTTGGTTGCAGATGAGCCACTTGTTCAGGATGAGCGTAAAGAGTCTGGATGACTCATGCAGAATCGGATCGTAGCAGAGTCGAGAGTCACGGTTTACACATTTAGGTGCTGCTTTGATCTCAGGTCATCTGCCTCCTGGTTATGGGACGTTTTCTCTGTTTCAGCAGGTTTCAAGATGGTTGGACATTTAAATGTCATCTTGTTCTTTGCAACAATAAGCTGAACAGAATCCCTTAAAAACTTTATATGAGCACTTCATCTACTACGATTCTTTCTGTTCTAATTGTTTTTGGCTTTGGTTCAGGTGTTGGAGGAGTTCTCTTCCAGTTCAGATCGGTCGTTGGAAATCTGAAACCACCACCTGACTGTCTTTAACAAGACAAGGAACCACACATTGTCCCTTTGTGCTGACTGGAAACAACTGTAGGGGAGAACGAGTGTTTGAACAAAGATGTGCTGTATTTGGGCGAAGGTGGAAAACTTTAAATCCTTTTTCAAAACAAAACATGTCACAACATAATATAATGTCCATTTACCACTTATTAAAGATAAACACGTTGGCTTCAAGCTGAAAATGACTATAAAAATATTTTTGAGTCAGACGTCAGTGTAATGTCTCACCGTTGGACTTTGGTGCAGAAGTGCATCTGCTAATGTGGACACCAGTTTGCAAATGGCACCACTAATGGGCGACGTGCTCTGTGTGATGGATGGGCCGGTCCCTCAGGAGGCAACAGCTCTTAGTGAGAATGGTTTTAAGAAATCTTCCATCAAATTCAGGCCGTACTCATCAGTGAGCGCTGGTAGTTGGTCGTAGCATTGATTGGCTGGATTAAGTCACAGATGATTTGCCTATTTAATGATTATTGGGGCTGCACAGACCTTCACTGGGAGTTTTGAACTTTTATTTTTAAGCCAAAATGAATTTCAGTTGACATCTGATGATGTCCCTTTATCAAGGACTGTCACATTTATGATTGATTGTAATGAAATAATTGTCACATTGACAATCTGGCAGCTTCTCTCCATTGTTGACAGAACAATAACAAGAAGTACAGAAAAGAAGAATCTGTGTTCCTGCCGATGTACTCGTTTAATTATTAATAATAAATGTGTGGATGGCTAACTCGCTTTTACTCAGCCTCTCCTCAACACAGGCCTTTCACATTCTCAGAGAACTTGACTGAGATCCAGCTTCTTTGGCTCATTTGCAGTTGACCAGCTCAAAATCTAGACAAATCTATAAATATCTATAATTATCTGGTTAGTTTGTCACTACATCATATCTTGTTCCACTCACCGTCTTTTATTCCCTTTTAATTTCAAATGATTTGATTTTTGCTGTTAAAGTCTCCGGTGAGAGTTGAACCAACAGCCCAGAGGATCAGGATGTCTCTGGTGATCTCATACGTCTTTCTGCATGTAGCGTTTGTCACGATTCCACTGACCTCGTTGTCGTGGCCTACATACGATTTAGGAGGAGTTTAGATGTTGCGTGGTCGTTCCTCCTGTTTGTTTCCTTCTACTGTCCCTAATGAAGTTATTCTTAGATTGAAGTTAGTTGTGAGTTAACTTTTGGCCACGTAAAGCTGTTCATTCTTTCTTTTGCTCTTTGTTTTATATCTGCATTGTAAAGTTACTTTGTCTTTTTTGTGCCTTGTGTTTTGAGTGGCGTCGGCGTCTGTCTGTCTTCAGCTGAAAAGCTGCCGAACAGAAACATTCAGCTGTTGCAGAAAATACATTCAGCTGTAATTTCTTCTAAAACAATCTGTGTATTTACTGCTACATTTATGCCGTGTAATATTTAAAATACTTGGGGATCCTTTCACTTTAATGTCTGAATAAAACGACCACAGGGGAAATCTTGACGGCTGTCCTGTGAGCTGTTCTCTTCTTAACAAACTTTCAAGCCTCTGGCCGTCGTGTTTGACGTCATACGAACTGCGAAGAGCTTTTGGAATTTGAACTTTTCGCTGTAACTGTTCTCATCATAAAATCTCTGCTACTGGATGACATTTTTCTGGCAGCTGCAGAAATAATTTCTCACCTTCAGCCATAAATGGCTGCTTTGTTTAAAACATTTCCCTTCACACACCTCCACAGAACTAGTTCTCCCAGTTACTGATTCCTGTCACTGTTGTTTCAAATGTACTTTCTCATAAAGCTGAGTACTATTTGTTGAACACTCGCTAAGACCCAGTATCAGTGGCTACAAAGGGACTGTCATTTCAATTAGCTGCTCATTAGAGAAGGGGATCAATTAATTTCTGCACATGTCAGAATGCTTTGTTTTCAGGCAGTGCTACTTCTTAAATGACATTTTTCCTCATGAAACATTTTAAAAGTGTTGTTTTTTCTTGCTTTTACTCTGTGTTTTTCTTGTGAGTTGTTTTAGCTCATATCAGCCGAAGTGTGTGAAGCTATTGGCAATAAACGAGTGTGTTTGTGTAAATGTGCTGTCAGAAGAAAAGTGGTAGAGATTCAGCAGTACAGTATTTGTTGGGCCTGTAAACTTTGAGGAAATGAAAAGAGGTTTTAAAAACTTTTGTGAAAAATCAAAACAAGAAAAACACTTTTGTTGGACTTGTTCCTCATTTTTGTGTAATTTTTCACTAAAACCACTTCTTGTGGAGAAAAACTGCACAGCTTGGCTTTTTCTTGGTTCTGCTTTGAGACATTTTAGATGGTACTGAATATAGTACTATTTATGTTGTATTTTGTACATATCTTTCCCTTATAAACTTAAACAAATTATGTTTTAGCACCTCACTAGACCTGTTTTTTCTTTTTGACTAAGATGTGGATGATGGATTTGAGTTCATCTTGATCTGGTACATAATGGAGTGCCTTAGTCATTTCCAATGTGGAAATCAGGTCCTGTGTTATTCTCATAACCATTTACATTATTGGAGCCTTGACCCAAAATCAAAATTAAAATCCTTTTTTTTTTAGATTTTTGTAAAATACTTATTAGTCAGCATTTCACTTGCAGTTGACAGCACACAAGACAAAGTCAGTTTATTTAATCAGGGAATAATTTCCACTCTGCAGTAAAGCTACTTGAAGATGATGCATTCAAGATAAAATATTTTCCCATCCAAATTAACTCTAAAATCAAATCTTTAATACATTTTATTGTGTTGTTTTTGTATCGTGTTGCCTTTTGTTTATTATACATTTTTGCGCTGCAACACACTTGCATAAAACAGGCATTTATATTGACTGTCCATGTTGGAACACCATCCATATGCAACACTATGTTGCAAAAAATAAAACATGTTCAGCATTAATCTCAGTCAGAGCAACATCTGATACAAAAGTGATGTGGTGTAAAACTCTTCAACATAACTTTTACTTAAACAGTTATTAAAATACTGACTTGTAACAATCTGCTCTTGAATGGGTTCTTCTCTAAGAAGAGGTTTGCTTTACACCTCTGTGCTAATTCCATCCTGATTCTACAAACTTTACTATGGCTGCTGCCCTGCAGGTAAGATACTGACTAATAAATATTTTACACATCCACACAAATAAAAATCTAATTTATCATTTTAATGGCAGCGCAGCTAAAAATCCTGTGTTAACAAGATGCATAAAAAGGAGAGAGTTTCAGAAAATATTCCAAAGTGAAACTGACTGAGATGCTTTGAGGAACCCACTGAGATTCTGTGAACTTAGTGGAAGTAAGTCCACATCAGTATCTCCTCTTTGCAGATGTCTTGAGTTGTATTTAATATTTGACTATCCCTTTGCATTTTCTGTGAAGGCTTCCATTTTAATTAGTAAACACTTAAATATGTTTCAAACAGGATATCTTTGTAGAATGATGCGACCATCCTGTCGTTATAGCTCAATGCTGAGTCCTAAAGAACTGACATGATGAAGGATTTATTGCAAATCAAAGTGGGTTCAGTTAATTCTACAAAAAAGATGGGAGGTGAACAAAGATCAGTGAAATTAATTTAATTTAATTGATTTCACTCCTTGTAGTGAGGTGGTAAATAAAATGCATCCAGTTGTTTTTAGCTTGAAGATGTTTTTAATGGAAACACTGGTCATTAGTTCTGGTGTCACTTGCAGGTATAATAATAGTTTTAAGTCACTTCTATCAGGACCAAAAGCCTCTTTGTTGCTCCCTCTGCTCCTATTTTCCCCTCTGTGTCTTACAGTTCATGTTATTTCACCCTGGAGGCAAATTCAGTGATCTTTATTTTTCAAAAGATAGCCTGCGTCGTCGTGGTCGGTGTGTTGTATTTTAAAGCTTGTTTGCTCCTTTTTTACATTACGGGCTGGACCTTTCAGCATCCTTTCATCTTAGGACTCGTCTTGTTTTTTCACCCTTGTCCTCAGTGAAGGTCTTTATATACGTCTGCACAGCCTGGGATCAGAAATCCCAAAACGGATGCAGAAACTGATCGAACACAATAATGTTTTTATTCTCTGGTTGATACATCTTTGTCAATATAACTACATGCGTTGACTCTTTTCTCTGTCCTTGGATGATTTAAATCTTTGAAAAGTCTTTTACATTAAAGGATGTGAGGTTTATTATTTAGAAAATAAATGCATGTGATGAAAAAGGAGCTTGTGAGTCTTGTGACAGGGAAGCAGTGATGTCATTTGTCTGTTTTCCCACAGGGCAGTGATGCCTGGGATGGTGATGTTTCGGCGGCGCTGGTCAGTTGGCAGTGATGACCTGGTGCTTCCCGCCCTCTTCCTTTTTTTAATACACTGTGTCTGGTGAGTCAGAATTTCTTCAGTCGTATTCTTTTTTTAATTAATTTTTTTACACTAATTAGCAATAACATTATGGCCCTTTGAACACAGAACATCTTTGTAAAGCCGGTTCTGTTCCCTTCACATATGAGCCTGCATTATGAAGTCAGCAGAGACACTGTCATTTTTTAGATTGGTGTGCTCGTCACTTCAACTCCACACATACTTGTCGACTCAGTTGTATGACTGCTCCCGTTGCCAGATCAGAGTAGTATCTGTAGCATTGACCTCAGTAACTTCATACATGTCACCAAAGCTGCTTATAGACTCGACAAGTTCTGTGTGAGCTGCTTCTTTCAATGTAAATCAACGTTCTGCTCTTAAAATTTGCATCCGGGCAATCAAACCTATCGTTTCAGCTTTTCCACCTTCCTAAACGTTTTTGTTCGTGATCTAAACCTCTGCATAGCAACATCGCTAACCTAAAGAAGCCTGTTTGTAATGTTAGGTCTCATGTTTCACATAAAATCTGTGCAGAAAGATTAACTTCTTCCTGCTTTGTTGTTTTTGTCTTCCGTCTTCAGGTTGGTGGTTCTGTCCGTGGTTCTCTGTGGCCTCCGATACGGCTCAGACCTGTCATGTTCTGTCACGCTGGTGGACCATGGCCGAGGGTATTTGGGCATCCTAGTTAGCTGCCTTATATGTGAGAGTGCCATCATGTGGTTGAGCATGAGGGGCAGCATCCTGTACACGCAGCCCAGGGAAGCTGTGCAGTACGTGATCTATATACGACTAGGTGAGACAGCACGGGTCTTCAGTGACCATCAGGGTTTTGATGCTAGTTGCACATCAACATGTCAAACTGATATTGATCTTTGTGTTCTTTCTTACTCCCACTCTTTCTTCCTAGCTATCTTACTGGTTGAGCTTGTATACGCTGTAGTGGGAATTGCTTGGCTTGTCCAGTATTACCAGCCGTGCTCTGACGTCACAGCCAAAAACTTGGCTTTGGGTGAGTAACAAATGTGAAAATGGAAACCATTTGAAGTAAATGATTGATGTTTGAATAGGACTGTTTTGACATTCTTTTCAGGAATTGTTGCATGCAACTGGCTTGTGATACTGAGCGTTTGCATCACCCTCATGTGCACTTTTGATCCTACGGGCCGGACTTTTGTCAAACTGAAAGCAACCCGTCGGCGTCAGCGCAACCTTACTACGTACACTCTTAGGTACCAACAAGTTCTTAAATTTATCCTCTGTGGAGTTTGTTGTGACTCGAGCCCCACACACATTTATTTAGTTTGTTTTTCCACACATTCAGTCCTTCTTTGCCTTTTTCTTACCATCAGACACCGACTAGAAGAAGGACAGGCCAGCAGCTGGAGCAGAAGACTCAAGTTTTTTATGTGCTGCACAAGAGCCCAGGATACTCAATCTGTGAGTCACGCCGCAGACCATTAAACCCATTTCATATGTGTGATCAATGAAACCACAAGTCCGTCCATCCAGTGCATCGCTGAAGAACTGACAGAATATTTGAGCCTCGCTTAGAGCGTGCCTCAAGCTTGACTGGATCAGAAGCTGCTCTGATTGGATTATTTGTGACGTTCAACAGGATTTTGCAGTGTATCAGTGAATAAAGTGCAGTTCAGTAAAATACCGTTCTCATTACAATGTTCTCATTACAATGTTCTCATTACAATGTTCTCATTACAATGTTCTCATTACAATGTTCTCATTACAATATTCTCATTACAATAATCTCATTACAATGTTCTCATTACAATGTTCTCATTACAATGTTCTCATTACAATATTCTCATTACAATGTTCTCATTACAATATTCTCATTACATTGTCCTCATTACAATGTTCTCATTACAATGTTCTCATTACAATGTTCTCATTACAATGTTCTCACTACAATGTTCTCATTACAATGTTCTCACTACAATGTTCTCATTACAATGTTCTCATTACAATGTTCTCACCACAATGTTCTCATTACAATGTTCTCACTACAATATTCTCATTACAATGTTCTCACTACAATGTTCTCATTACAATGTTCTCATTACAATATTCTCATTACAATATTCTCATTACAATGTTCTCATGCTTTAATAAACATGTTGCATAATTACGTTTTAGTTTGCAATCACAAAATTAGTTAAATCATGTCTATAACTTTATTGTTATAAATAAAGTGTTGTGGGGGTTGTGGTGCAGAGGTTAGAGAAGGTTGGCCTGTGATTGGAAGATCGCTGGTTCAACTCCCGGTACCGACAACATCAAAATGTGAGTGAGGTTGGTGAAACGCCCCCACCTGTCTCCACCCTCATCTGCCCCACTCTGTGCCCTTGAGCAAGGCCCTTAACCCCCACCATCCGCTCCCCCGGGCTCCCCAGACATCAGCTCTCTGCTCCACATAGAGGGCTGTGGTAGCTCAGTGTCTGTGGTTGTGTCAGGAAGGGCGTCTGGCGTAAAATAGTCACGAAGTGTTTGTGCAACTTAGTTTGCTGTGGTGACCCCGGAAGGAGCAGCTGAAAGAAGAAAACTAAATTCTATAACTTAATAAACTTTGTTGGATTCATGCAATGTTTAAATGTTTTTATGATTTATATACTTGTTGTAGCTATTGATGTTTTTAGTTGCTCTGTTTGGCTCTTAACAATATTCTAAAACTGTGCTAAAGATTTTTTTGGAATGAACGAAGGTCAATGAATGATGGTATAATTTACATTTCTTTTTAAATATTAATACCTTGTATTATTAATTATTATTAATGATTAATTATTATTAATAACTACACAATATGTGATTAAAAAGTGAAGTTCTCAGGGCAACTCCAAATTCAAAGTACTCACTGCAAGTATGAAATCAAGCATTAAAAGTTTATCCAGAGTCACATTGAATGATGCAGTTTGAAACAGTTTACTCAAAGAGTTTTTCAGATAATTAAAAACACTCGTGAAATGCTGGTCTGCACTCAGTGTAAACGAAACTCTCTGCTGAATCAAACAAAAAGCACGAGGAAGCTCGAGTCGCATGGCTGAGCTGCATTAAGCTGACCATGGTCTGTGAAGGTTTGACCAATGTGGTCCATAAGTTTAATGTTTGACCCATTTTCAGTCACTTCACCTGCCACCACGTGGCACTTGATGTTTGCTTACACATTTTTAACTTCGCATTAACCACTCATATGAGAGAAATTAAAATAATAATAATTTAAAAAAAAAGAGAAATATTGTGCAAATTTTGTTTCTTGTATTTTAATTATTTGTATGAAGTCTTTGTAACTTTACAGTGAGTATATTTAAACGAGGCAGTCCAGACATCTCTCTGCCTAACATGTTCCAGTTGTTTCTGCAAGGAACGCTCCTGGATGCTTTTATTTATTTATTTTTGTAAAAATGTTGCAAGGCAAGATAAAATAATTAAGAAATAATTAATTACAGTTCAGTTCTGGCATTTTTATTTTTTATGCTTGTTATAATTAATCTGTCCAAGTCACACAACATGTGTTTTCTGAAGGTTTATTTCTTCTTTGACATCCAGGATGCTTATTCAGAGGTGGCCAGCCTTTTTGCAGAATTCTTCAGAGACCTGGACATTGTACCAAGTGATATCATTGCTGGACTGGTACTTCTTCGCCAGAGACAGAGGACTAAGAGATCTGCCATCTTAGACCAGGTATTGTTCTCTGTAGTATTTTCTATAGGAAGTTTATGAAGTATTAAAGCAAGTGTAGACAACTCCGTGTTCTACTTGTCTCTTCTACAGGCCAATAATGACATTTTAGCATTCTTGTCGGGGATACCTGTCACTCGTAATACCAGATACCTGGACCTCAAGAACGCTGTGAGGTTTTTAAAAAACTAGATGTGAATGTGTTGTGGTTTGTTGTTCTGACACAACGTCTGCGTCTCCCTGCAGGCTGAGATGAACATGTACAAAGATGTGTGTTACTACATGCTCTTTGCCCTGGCTGCGTACGGTTGGCCTATGTACCTGATGAGGAAGCCTGGCTGTGGGCTGTGCCGCCTTGCCAGCTCCTGCCCGTAAGCACACAAACATACCCCCGCACATTTTTATCTGTTTGCTTTCTGTGTCTCCCGAGCCTCTTCAGCGCTGATCAAATTTCACATGCGGCAGTACTTGCCAAGTGGTATTCCACTGAGACGATCCCACTCCAGCTAGACCCACTGACAGCGCTGAAGCCTCTGACACAGATGTCCTGCACTGAGATGCTAATTCTATACCTGTTGTCACTGTCTTTCTGTTGTATCTATTTCATTAAAATAGTCTAACATGGATCCTTTCTTTTCCTCTTGTTCTCTGTCCTTCTCCCAGCTGCACCTCAGTGTCCGGTTCTCGGTTGTCTCAGTCCGTGACGGTGGAGGAGGACAACTGCTGCGGCTGCAATATCCTCGCCATACGCCGACACTTCCTGGACAGGGATCTCAAGCAGGTTCACATTGTCTACACTTCCTGTCACGATGCTGTGAGTAATCCACCATCCGGACGTTATGCACTCATATGTGTTTTCGCTTTATTCCATAGTTGTCTAGAGGGTGGTGTTGTGGAGGTGTTTCACACCAGCAGCTTCGTTTTTGTTTCACATTTTGCTGTAAAGAAGATGGTATCCCCTTACTTTTTATGTTTATATGATGCAAAAACCATGCTTTGACAGAATGGTGTGAAGTTTTAGCCTTCGTTTGTATCTTTGATTAGTTTATCTGTACATTGTAGACGTTGAGTGAGAGCTGCTCTCTTATCTTAAGCTTCTTATTTGCAGATGCTCTCAGCACTTGAAGCAATCATGAGTCATCCCAACTCTGTGTTAACTGTTAAATATTTTATACTTCATCCATACTTCTCAAAAGTTCATCCTTCCCCATGAAAAGCTTAGAAGACATGTTTTGGGTTGAGTGCAGCAACTGTTCTTAACATGTTGTGCTTGTTGTAAATTTGTCTCAAAGTAATTCTCACAACCATAACATATTCCAGGGTTTCAAATCATGTCATCAGAAGGGTTATTTCCAATCTTCTTTGTATTACTGGGGATAAATTATCACACTAGTGAAATATTTACATACTGGCTTTGCAGAGGAACTTCTTGTACAAGTGATAGTTTAATAAGGATATTAAAATACTTTCCTTTTTACATAGCTAATCTGTAGTATACATTGCTTCTTGTGTTTAAACTTGCACTTGAGCCACTAATTTGCAAAGCAGAGTTCTTCTGAGTGAGGTTGACCAACACTGGGTTTCCATTTATAAATTCACTGACTTTATTGTGCCGGCATGGAAAGAACCTGATGACAAAGACTGAGGAGTTGCTCAGATTGCTGCACTGCTTGTGAAACTACAGCTTGGTCTAAGCAGGACTGTGGTAGCTTTATACTTTTAGGGACACAACTGGGGCAAATTTTTATGCATTCTTGCCAGCGGCAGCGGCAGAGATGGTCACAGAGGCAAACTGAAGTTGATCCAGATAATTTTATTCAGGAACCACAGCTGGCGGTCTAAAAGCACACACTGTCCTATGTTGGATCCCTTCATTAAAGTGCCAGCTACAGCCGCATAATGAAGGGATCTTCTTAAAGTGTTTGATAAAATCTCAAGTCCCTGACACACAAAAGCTGAAGGCCAGTCTTTGAGAAGATAACTCAGATGTTCTGTTTGGTTAATGTGATATTCTTGCTCTGCACTGTTATCTTAACACAAGATTATAGTGTCAAATTAATTAAATAAGCAATCTTGATAAAAACCTGCAAAACAGTTTTTGTTGCAGCAGTTATTTGCATTGCTTCATTTAGTTAGGTCACGAGATGGCTCGTCATCTCGTATTTCCTTCAGTAGATTAACAATGATGCAATATGATGATGTGTCTGACTTTATTCAACCATGAAGTCTCTTGACATTAACATCGTTTTTTCACGAGAGACTTGGTTAAGATGGCACATTACAGAATTCCAAACTAAAATTTAATTTAACCTCAAAATATACAAAACAAAAAATAAAACCAGGATAAACATAATACAAGTACTAAGTCCAGTTTAAGAACATCAGTTTTCAGTTACAGGAGACTTTATAAGAGCTTTAAACGTACTTCAAAAGTCAACATCATCCAACTCTAGTTTGGTCTTGATTATTCCATGACCAAGTTACAAGAAAAAAGAACCATGTTCTACCAAGTTTAGAAAAAAAATTCTGGGAATGCTAAATCGAAAACCAGTCCTTGAAAGTATTAAAAAATTACCTAATAGGAGAGGAGTTTACCCACGATGACTTGATGCAAAAAATATAACTGTGTTGTTTTCACTTATAAAGTACAGTGTTGTGTACTGTACAATTAATTAGCTATGACATTTATAAAACGACGATTGCAGAATCTTAACAAAACTTAATGGAGGAAGCAACATCCACCCATTTTCCTTACCTGCTTCTCCTTTCTGGGACGTTGGGGTTGCTGGTGCTCATATCCAACCGTCATTGTTACTGAGTTATTCTGTCTGACAGAAACCTTGCTAAAATAAGATTTTGTTAGTATAAATGATTCCACTCCACTTTCTTTCTTCTTCTTCTTCTTTCGGCTTTTCCCTTTTCAGGGGTCGCCACAGCGAGTCATCCTCCTCCACCTCACTCTGTCCTCTGTGTAGTAGAACAAGGGCTATTAATACCTTATTCCACCTTACACTTTTCAATGATCATAAAGCACACATTCTTAAAGCTCTTCCCTTTCTGTCCAACTCGTATAGCAGAGGATCCAGTGATAGGTTGAACAGCAATGGGGACATCGGATCACCTTGCTTGACACCTACCCTCAGGTAGATTTTGCCTGTGTCGCCTTTAGTCGTTCTAATCGTAGTAAAGCAATTGACGTATGCGTCTTGAATGAGTCTCCGGAAGAGCACATCCACTCTCCTTCTTTGAAGAACCTCGTCAATATGCACATGTGAAACCGAGTCAAACGCCTTCGCCAAGTCAATGAACGCCACCGCAAGGGGTCGTCTTTCCATTTTACTTGACCTGATCAGTCCATCAGTAAGCAAGTTTTCCGAGCAACCTTGGGCTTCGACGAAGCCTTTTTGGCCTGGGTGAGGTGGGCAGGCCTCACGTAGGCGGCGCTCCATCACTGCAGAGAATAAGCGTAGCAACACCGAACCGATGGTGATCGGTCTCCAATCTCTCATTTTCGAGGCTCTTGCTTCCCCCGCCCCTTTGGGAAGTAGTATTGTCCGGCTTCCTTTCAGGCAGGTAGGGAATCTGCCTGAGAGGAGGATTGCGTTAAAGAGGTTGGCTAATTTCTTGCCGGAGGGGTCCCAAGCCAACAATTTGGGCCTACAAATTCCATCAGGCCCAGGCAAGCTTGACTTTTTCATTCGTTTTAATGTTCCGAGGGCGACACCGGATAGCTTAGGAAGGCATTATCTGCTTCTGGAAGTGGGGAGAAGTCCCCTAGAGAGCTAAATTGGTCGTCTCGTTCCCAGATAGCCCTATACGCCTCTTGAACTTCTGACACCTCGAGATCACACACCGTATGTGATCGTCCATCAAGTACCCGTCTGGCCGCGTCTTTCTTTTTGCTTCTCCACAGTTCTTGTACAATTTTGTACCTGTGTCTTTTATTTCCTCTCGCTTCATTCCATGCCTTAAGTCTTCTACCATGTAGTTTGGCATGCTGCTTCACTCGCAACTTGCTGAGCACCGTCTTGATGTGTTCATTGATCAACCTTGGAGAAGCGGAGAGAGGGATGGGTTCACCTTCTGGGATCTCTATGTCCCTTAGTTCTTGTTCCAAGCGCCAGCCCATCTCTTCCACGTCCAAAATTACTTCATCTCCAGTGTTTGAGGGTTGATCCCAGTCAATTCCAAAGGTTTCCTCATTCCCCAGATCTCCAATATCCTCCACTGCTTCAGTAGACTCTGATTGGAAGTATTCAAGGGGGTGTCCCTTCCTAGTGTGAAGAGACAGCCCCCTCTGAGACGAGAAGAGTCTAGGGCAGAAATCGCATGCGAAGTCAGTAGAGTTAGGTGGGCTCCCAGCCTTACTTTTATTCCATCCACATTTAGCTGCATGTTGGGTAAGGCTTGCCAATATCGGTCTCGAGCACAAGCATTTGCCACACAGCAGGCTGATCCACCAAGGCCTATGGACTTGTTCAATGTGAATCAACGCACTGCGAGCAGTGTCCAGCCTTGACGAGCAAAGACGACAACTTTGACTGACCCAGGGCACCCGGATACCAACTGCTACCTGTCCCGGTAGTCTACCCATGCAAGGTTGCGGCGTCTCAGAGTATTAATTATTGAATCAAAAACGGGTTCACTTCTTTTTAGGTTAATGGTAAATTTTCCTCGTGTGACCAAGATGAACATGAATGAATGTGACATGAGACCTTAATTATGTTTGACCTTCAAATCAATTGGTCATTTATTTATCAAATCATCAACAAACATTTACACATTTGATTGGCAGTGATTAATTTTAGGGCATAAAAATAGGACATCTCATGTAGGACATGGAGGCATATCCACTACATCTGCATCCTCTGTCCTCACTCCAACTACCTTCATGTCCTATCTAACTGCATCCATTTATCTCCTCTTTGGCCTCCCTCCTGGCAGCTGCATTTCTAAAATTCTTCTACCAATATACCCAGTGTCCCTCCTCTGGACATGTCCAAACCATCTCAGTCTGGCCTCCCTAACTTTATCTCC
>JARVGS010061472.1:0-14533 GCA_031762315.1 Hypsolebias antenori
TTTGAAATAAATTTATTTTATCATGTACTATTCCAAATATGCAGTAAATATATGGTTTTTGTTTGGCACAAATCATAATTTTTAGTTATTCTTTAAGTTATGAACACACACAGCTTTTGTAAGTCTACATCAAGTTTACACACATGGGTCAGGAACAACCAGCATGCACTTACAGCATTTGGTGGGAACACATTTTTCACCAGTGTCCCTCTGGCTGAGAAGCTCCTCAAGAACAACCTGACCATTGTTGGGACTCCGCCAGAACAAGCCTGACATACCACCCGTCATGAAGCCATCCAAATCACGGAAGCGTCATAGCTTGGAATTTGGATTCCAAATGGCAACATGACCATGGTGAGCTATGTGCAGAAGAAGGGAAAGGCTGTTGTCCTACTGAACACCATGCATGATGACAAAGCAGTGGATAACAGGAGTCAGAAGAAGAAACCAGAAGTGATCCAGTACTAGAATAAAACAAAAGGAGTGGACACAGTGGATCAAATGGTTAGCAACTACACAGGTCTGTGGAGAGCAAGGAGGTGGCCCATGGTTCTCTGGTCCAATATGCTGGATGTTGCCACACTCAGTGCCTACACCAACTTCAGTGCACAACACCCTGATCATATGGGTGGTGTGAGTAACGCACACCAGCTATTTATCAAGGAGCTGGGCAAAGAGCTTGTCATACAACATATGAAGAGGTGCATGGAGGACACGCCCAAACTCCAGAAGCATGTTATTGAGGCAATGAGAAGGTGTGGGTTCAAAAACAGAACACCGTCACCACCCAGCTACAAGAGGACATCAGACAGGAGGGCCAGAGGAAGAGGTGCACAGTTTACAGTTGTTAAACCACGGATAAAGTTCAGCTGTTATCAGGAGGTATGTGTATGTGTGACAAAATGACAAACGTGTTGCAAATACTGAATAACTGACCCCATTCACTGCTAAACTAATTACTTGAAACAAATTTTTATTATAGTATTTACATTTAATTTTAACTCACACTTGGATGACCCATGTGTGGTCATATAAAAAGTATTTTTTGTTCATAAAGTAGGAAATCAAAAAAAATAAATTAATGATCTGTAGTAATTAAAAACAAGATATTTAAAGAATACTTGGAATGTTCAATCGTAAAATAAATTGATTTCAAAAGATAGAGCAAAGAAAAACTCAGTCTGCATGAAATAGCCTGGAAAATGAATGCGGGTCATTTTTGACCCAAGTTGTGCATCAAAGGGTTAAGAAAGCAAATGTTTTGCTAACAAACTATTAGCTCAACGGTAAAAGTGTATTTTAATATAAAGTTTGTCATATGGAACTAATTCTGTGGCTGAGATGAAGAGAAGTTGTGTTCAGGGAACATGTGGAGCTGCCCGACAGGAAGTTTCTGCACCAATCACAGAAAACTACAGCTAGAAAACGTCAAATCATCCAGTTTGGTACAAACTGAGGGCCACGTGTGGCCCCCGAGCCGCAGATTGCAGATCGTTGACACAGTGAAGCTGCGTTTATCGTCTAAACTGGTCCCACAGCTCTGGTTCTGCCTGACCCGGGTCTCCAGTAACACTTTCTCCAGCCAGACGTTGGGCGACGCGCCATCCAAGACGTCGACGCTCGCTCGTGTGTCGCTGCGTGTCTGTTTTCACTAATCGCTCTCTTCCGTCTCTCTTCAGGCCATGGTGGCGTGTTACCCTGGAAACGGGACGGGCTATGTGCGCCACGTGGACAACCCCAACGGAGACGGACGCTGCGTCACCTGCATTTATTACCTTAACAAAGACTGGAATGCCAAGGTACCGGTGGTGAACATTTCTTTTATTACTAACAATGTTTTGAACCAGATTAAACATCGGCTCGTTGTTCTGCTCTTCTTTGTGACGCCAGCGATCGTTACAAACGTTACAGTATCGCCCGCCATCTGAAGTGGCTATAATCTGGTCAGTTTTAGCTGAATATTGGTGTGGTAGAAGCTGAGACTCATCCCCAAACATACAAAAAAAAAAGGTTAAATGAGGTCATCTGGACAAGTTTCTTTTTGGGAGAAACGTTTAGTCTTTCATCTGAAAAACTTCGCGCCACACGTGTATTTTTGCTTAAAAGCATCAACCACTGAGAGGATTTAATTGAAACTTTCAGGAAATAGTCATTGGATGTCTTGAAACACGACCACCACAGCTTGACATCAGTCGGCATTCTACAAGTCAGACACTTTTACAGATCCAAAGTGAAACTTTGGTGTGGTAGTAGCTGAGAGTCATCCCCAGCAGATACTCCGAGCCCTAAAACAAACCGTGAGCTCGCGTAACATCATTTAAAGGGGATTACCCCCCCCCCCTCTCAACAAATGATCGTTTAGTTTAGAACTCTGTCTTGGAAGCGGCGGGCGATATGCATTCAAGTGCTGCTAAACCTTTACATCATTTGTTCTGTTTGTTTGAAGTTTGTGAGCGTTGATGTTTACAAGTGTTTTCAACTGCAAACACGAAACAGGATGATTTGGAGTATCAAAAAGTACAAATCCAATAGAAGGCAATCATTAACTTTTAGTTTAGTTTTTTTGTTTGTTTGTTTTGCTTTTCTTTTTGTTTAGTTTTATTATATCAGCCCTTCCGTGTTGCTCAGCTGTCAGATTTGCCTGTTTATTCATCTTGTAAATATTTTCCTGTTCACACTTGTGTCAGCCGCCATGCGGGCCGTGGCCGCACATGTTTTCAGACTAAATCCACGCCAGGGCTCTGCAGTGTTTGCAATAAAAAGAAACATTTCTGCCACTTGACTTAATAATGACGATGTCCGGAGCCACAAAACCTGCTCCAACTGTCAACTGGTGGCCCATGGGCCACTGCCAGTTTGTTGGAGGTGGCTTTACTGGTCAGTGGGGGTGATATAAAATTAAAAATGTCTAACTATTATTAACATTTATTGATATTTTTACATTTTAGTACAAAACAAAATACCAGATTCATGTAAAGAAAGAAAAATTATATAAGTTTAACAATTTTATAAAAATTCAAACACTGAACTGTGCGGGTCGTGAGTTCTCTTAATTGTTGAAGAACTAAGTATCCTACTTAAAGCATAAAGTTAGGCCAGTTTCTCTGATATCCATTTACATTATTAAAGAAAAATAAATACTTTGATTTTGTTTTTTGCATTTTATTCTTAGTGTTATCAAAGCACCATATTCCGTCTCAGCAACTTGTCTTAAAGATATTCCAAAACATTCTGGTGGTTTTGAGAGAAAGTTCATGCTGAGACTGGAAGTGGACTTAAAGTGGCTAACAAACTACTAGCATGATGTTGTCCAGATGTTTTACGCTTTGTACTGGTCTTTACATATTCGAAAATGACTGGAAATCTGCTAAAACTAGCTGTTTTCATTGTTGGCAATACTGTACTTGCTGCCGTATACGTCACATCTATTACGCGTCATCGCTGACTACCCAGAAATGTGGTACAGTGTTGTACCAAAAATTGATTGACTGCCAAACGGCAACCACGGGAGCGTTCACTGGAGTACTTTAACAAGAATTTAACATGATAACCACCTAAAAACAATTATGTTTTGCTTGATTTTATAGTAAAGGTGTGTCTCAGTTTAACTTTTCCTTAATAAATGCACTTTAATGGTCAAATCAGCTGCATTTTGCTGTACCACCCAGGCGAAACGCAGCTGATTTGACCGTTTGCTCCAGGAGTTCCGGGGCAAGACGAAGATGGCTTTGTATGGCAAGACAAGTGTCTCATTAGTAGCCACTTTTACCTGTTAATGGGAAACTTGGCTTGCCATACTTTTCGAGGGCCCTCTAGCAGCTGAAAAGCGTAGTGTTCAATATTCTCCAGGTGAATGACGTCGTCAGATCTCAGCCAAACATTGGGTTATAAATATGGTGAAAATAACGTATGTTAGTCGCTTCGGTGTATAAGTCGCAGGACTTGCAAATTTATGCATAAAGGTGTGACTCATACAGTGAAAAATATGGTAATTTAAATAAAATTCGGTTTTATTTTAGTTTTGGTCAAAGCCTGAAAGAGCAACTCCAGAGGTACCAAAGAGCCACGTGTGGCCCCAGAGCCGCAGGTTGCAGACCCTGATCTACACTATATTAAAAAAAGAATAAATCTTAGAGCTCAAATTACACAGAATACTTTTCTTCATACTGTAAGTGATGCAGTGTGCTACAGAGCCAATGAAAAGTATTAACTCCCTTGATATTTTACTCTTTTATATCTATTTTAAGTTGATACAAAGCCAAGAATAGATTTTTAGACATTTCTTGAAATTTTCTCCGTTCTTCTTTACCAAACGGCTAAAACTCTGAGGTTGTGTGCGGAACAGATGTGAACAACCCTGTCCAGTTCAAATCCTCTGTTGGGTCATCGCTCTCTGTCTTTACAAGCCTTTCAGGGCCAGCTGCTGAGAAACCCACCCAGAGCATGAACCTGCCTCCACTATGCTTCACAGTGGGGTTTGTGGTGATGTGCAGCATTTGGTTTCTGTCAAACACGACGTCTGATGGCCAAAAAGCTCCAACTTGATCTCATCAGACCTCAGAAGTGTCTTCCACATTTCGTTTGACAAACTCTGGTCAAGTTTTCTTCAACAGTCCCTCTTTGTCACTCTCCCATGAAGCTTGGATTGAAGAACTCTGGCAACACTTGTTGCACGCTCAGTCTTTCCCATCTCACCTGCTACATCTTGTGCTCACAGGTTGTCTCACTATTCTCCTTCTTGAGGACAAGCTCTTGATAGATTTACACATGCTCCATATTTCTTCTTCCACGTCTTGATGGATTTAACAGAACTCCTGGAGATGTTCATGGTCTTGGAAATCCTTTTGGCTCCATCTCCTGACTTGTACTTTTCAATAATCGTCAATAATCGGAGTTTCTTGAAGTGTTGTGTTGTCTTCATGGTGTAATGGTAGCCAGAAATATCGATGAACTTCTTCAATAAGGCCAATTTATATTGGTTTTAACTGTTATAATACAAAGGGTTATTTCTGAAGCCACACCTGTTAAACACTTGGATTTAGAGGCAGATTAGGAAGATTATATTCTCAAAATCCTTTTTTATTGCCGCAGTCCATTTCAGGATGAAACCTCTCATCCTAGGCCGGCGTTCTTTCATTTAGCAGGAAGTACCTGTACATGGGAGAAAAAGTTCACCGTCATATCAGTTTATGACGAGATCAATACTCAGATAGTGTAAACACCAGACTGAGCTGTTTTTCTCTGTAAACAGTTGTCCTCAGACAAATAAAATCTGTTCACCCCCATGATAGTTGAACCTTTGACTAAAGGAAGTCACGTGGTGTCGCAGCAGAAACCAGGACTGTTTATCATCCACAGCAAGGTTTACAGAAGATCAGGGCTCGTTCTAAAGTCAGTAAAAGTTATTTATTTTTATTTTTTTAAGGGCTTAACTAAAAAGTCAATCCACATAATGTTCCAATCTTCTGGTTATTAGTGAATGTGTGGAGCGTTAGAGAAATGATGTGGACTGTTCTTTAGAGGGAGCTGTATCATGTAATGGTTTTACCACCACCACTCATGAACCACCAGACAGATTTTAATGAAACATTCTGCTTGTTGTACATCATTCATATCTACATGATTGCTCCTACAAGCACCTGCAGATGTTGGATGCTGTCTATCACGGTGCACTAAGATTCATAACTGGCTGTGATTATAGTACCCACCACTGCACCCTGTATTCACTGGTTAACTGGACATCATTAACTTCACGCAGACTCTTCCACTGGTACATTTTCATATTTAAATCACTTCTTGGTCTGTTGCCTTCATACATCTCCTCCTCCATGTCACTGTGTAAGTGCAGCTACAGCGTGCGTGCTCAAGACTTTATCACATGCAGTGTCCCCTCAGTGAGGATTGAACTAGGCAACAGGGCCTTCTCCTACTCTGCTCCTGTTTCCTGGAACATCTTGCAAAAAGATCTGAAGCTGTCGATCTTGACCTCTCTAAGGGATTTTAAACAAATATTAAGTGCAATGCAAAAATCAATGTTCCTGTTTTTTTTTATCCTGTTTCATAATGCAGCTCGCTTTTATTTTATGCTATATATTTGCTACTTTTGTTTACTTGTCATTTTACTATATGACTTTATTGTTGTGTGTACCTCATCTGTTTTTCTTTTTGTGTGTGTGTGTGGTTTAAACAGGTCTCTCTTGAAAATGAGTCCTTGTGCCTCAGTGAGACTAACCTGAATGAATAATGATTGAATGGATACCTTTGACCTTATCATTCTTCTTAAAGAAAAAAAAAACCTGTCACACTGACCTCCCTGATTATTTTGGCCTGATTGGTTAAAAACCAGGCCGCCTTCGTAACTATCTGCATCCTTTGCATAACTTGTCTATCATCTGTTGCTCAGATAAGAAGTCCTGAGCAGATGTTACCTCTGAAGCAAAGACCTGAGGCGACAGACGGGGAGGAGAAAAAAAAAACAGGAAATTACACACTCACTGGCTCTTGAGCAAGGTTTTACTTTAAGAGCTGAGTAATGCTGTTAACCTTTATACAATGACATGACATTTTAAATGTGGAGGTTGGTTTGACCAATTTTGAACTTAAGTTATTGCAAAAACAACAAGTTTGGCTTTAGTACTGAATTAGAAACAAATATATTGCTTTAGTTTAGACTTCAAATGTTAAAAAAGATCTTTGAAGCAGACAACACACACCTCTGGAGAGTCATATGGGTCAAAACGTCCCCAGGGGCTTTGTGGTCGCGAGGTCGGGCTGAGCGGAGAGTCCAGAGACACCTGAGAGACGAGCGGTTTCTTTACAGGCAGAAACTGTGGGTCCAGTCCTGCCCGGTGTGGTCTGGGAGGGATTGTTGGAGAGCCAACGGGAGGGAAGTGGATGGAACGGGGCAGAGATGAAGTCCCAGAAAAGCTCTGCAGCCTCCCGTTGGGTGTCGTCAGTGTTTCCTCCGCCTCGTGGTAACTTGGCCTTTGACACCGTTCAGCAAGGTGAGTGGCGGGGGGTAGATCCCTCATAGCGAATGGAAACTGTGTGTCTTCTTGGTCCTCAATGGACAAACTGGACAACTAGAACAAAAATAAAATAAAATAAAAAATGTACACACTTTATTTAATGGATTATAATCAAACTTTAAAATTAAGCTCACTTGTAAAACTCAAATCTGAGGAGGGACTTATAGGAATCTAACTTTTACAATCAAATAAAACATTTTTGCCTATTTTCCTACTAAATAAAATTTGTCCATAGCCACAAATAAAAAAATAAATAAACTACTTAAAGCTTTAAAGAAAAACACAAGTCATCGTTATTTAACTAAAACAGACCAACACCTTTACCAGTAGTTGAGTTTGCTACCACGAAAGAATTATCATCATTTATAGGTATTCTTACACGTTACAACAAAGAATGTTTATTAAGAGTCATTTCTATATTTAGAAAATTATCAATATGAACAATACACTTTAAAATTGGGATGCACAATATTGGATTTTTGGCCCATATTAGATATGCTGATATATTAAAACTTATTTAGCTGATAACCGATACCAATACAAATATTTATTTGTAGACCTACCGTACTTACAGAGACTACAAAGCTTTCTCTGCTGTGGAATTAAAATACATTATTCTGCATGGTATTTGTCAATTTGGCCAACTACCAAACGCAGATGCCAAAAAGGAGGCTGAAAAGGATGTAACACTTCATCTTGGATTATATTTAATGTCAAATTTATTCATGATATTTACTTTCTCTAACACAATGACAACACTCAAACGGTGCAAGTTAGTAAATTTGCACAAATCTAAACTCAACCTGTTCACAAGCGACAAGTGAAAAGCAGATAAGTAGTAGTGCATTAATAGATTTACTTGACACGACCGTTTCTTACATTAAAAATTAACTTAAAACAGAAGCCTTTTATATCGGTGAGTTATTGTTGATGGAATGGCCAATGTCCGATATTTAACTTTATCGCCAATATCGGCCGATACCGATACCATGCCGATAATATTGTGCATCCCTACTTTAAAATAAAACTTCCCCTTAATGCATCTGTTTTACTTAGAAGCTTGACGTAGAAGATTTCCTTCCAACCCTTTTACCAATCTGCATGAATATACAAACACTGGACATGTGTGTTAGGAATAATCACAAATCTCTACACAGTACAAGTGAATCCCACTGAAATTATGAGAAAATAATCATTTTATTCACTGAGCTTCACACGTTTAATCTAAAGACCTGAAAAGTTATTAATGGCGAAGGAACATTTTATTTATTTTGTTTTGTATGCACTTCTCTCAGACCACGCTGATGAATAAATCAGACTAAACAAGATCCATGTCCTGGCTGGACTTCTCCCAGTCTGACCAGAAGACATGGACAACTTTCCATATCTACCTAAAAGTTCACAAGTACATACTGTAGAAACTTTATAACTCGCAGTTCAATAAAATGGATTAATATTTAAAGTTTATGGATTTACATTTTTAATGGTTTTATTATAGGCAAAAACAAAACACAACACCCATGTTCACCAATAGGATTTTGAAAATGCATAGTTTGTCTTTGTAAGCAAATGCCCTTGTGGTATACTGCAGGAATAAAAACAAAGAGATTAAGTGGCTCCTAAAACAATCAGCGCAGGTTACTACACTTACAGCGTTCGGTTCTTCACTGATTAGATCTGTGATCCTATTATTACAAAGGAAGTCAACCATCTGTCCAGGGAGGATAAAAAGACTGACAAAGATCCACAAGTTGAGCATCAGCTTTAATCTGTACTCTCCAAACTAGCTGTGTTTTTCTTCTATTATTTCAAGTGTGTCTGTATTTTCATGGCTTTTTCTATGTAAAAGTCATGAGAGTGATAGGACGTCCATGCTATTCCAATGCCTCACACTGAGAGCACATGAACTTTACAACTTCTACTCAAACTGAACACAGTTTGTTCCTACACAGCAACAAGAATACTCAAGCACCCACCAGCTTCCCAGTAAATAAACAAAACATGCAATTAACCAGGTCTGAGGACAACAGAGCAGCACTGCTCAGACTACCTGTCAGATCTCATTACCCAGAAAGCTTTGCAGCAGGCTTAACTCAGCTTCTAATGCTCTAACAATGTGGGGGGTTGGAGATTTAACTCTAAAACACACACACAAACATTTAAGAAGTATTTCTGAAAATTTCTTACTTGCTTTTCTGTAAAGTTGCAGGCTCATTTTGAAGGGACAACAAAAATGAGAGAAAAAACAGTTTTAAAAGGATTAAACTGGTCTATTCAAAAAGGCACAAAAGTAAATACATAGTAACAGTTAAATTGCTTTTCCGTTTGCTGAAACTCATTGTTTATAATGAAACATTTTTAAATGTGTGTTTGTAGATGTTCAAAGTTAAAATGTACCTTTTTTATTGCTGCGGAATCTGACCGGAGAGGACATGTGCTCCATGCTGCAGCTGCTGTATTCCCAGATCAGCTGTAGGTCTCGTGACGTCACGCAATCTGTGCGTACGGGTCCATCCACGCTGGTGTCCTCTAGGACTGACCAAGGAGGACCAATCGGGATCAATCACACATCTAAAAAGAAAATACTTCACATTTCCTGTTTTTCCCACCAGGGAAGTGATGATTATAAAAACAAATTTTAGTTTCTCATCTCATTAGGTGCTTGGATATTGAACTGTGCTCCCAGAATAGGCGAATACACACGCAATACAATACGGTAACTACTGTATTTGATGTTAGATTTAGTGGCAAAAACAAGTTTCTTCTCCAAGTTTCCTTAGCTTAGAATCCGTCCTGTATCTAGGATTAGAATCAAAAACGTAATGCTTAGGCAATTTAAAACGTCCCCA
Source organism: Hypsolebias antenori (assembly GCA_031762315.1). NCBI lineage: Eukaryota > Metazoa > Chordata > Actinopteri > Cyprinodontiformes > Rivulidae > Hypsolebias > Hypsolebias antenori. The sequence continues at coordinate 9,878 of JARVGS010061472.1, forward strand.
AAAAGGATAAAATAATCTCCAACAAAGTACAGTATTTTCCATTAGGTGATATTTTTATTTGTCTTGGCCAAAAGGCTCACTTCCGCAATTCACAAGTCCCGCCTCCTCTAGATTTTGATTGGTCAGAAGGGAAGAAGCGGCACTACAGTACTTTCTCCAACCGTGGTTTCTATGGTTTCCATAACCAAGAATGTCAAGGCTACTCTAAAATGTTTTCGCACCTTACACAGTCTGTGGCAAGCCAAGGGTGACACAAATAGCCAACTTTACTACACGTCTGGATAAAGAATCACATAAGAAGTGCCGTTTCATAAGTCAGGACGCTGTAAAATATGGCGAAAATCCCGCCGGAATGTTGTTTTTAACACCACCTTCTGAACGTCATTGAAAGCTGCCTTCACCGTGAGTTTGTTAACAAGGTAAGCTAGCTAAAGAAGCATTTTTGTTTAAAATATTTCTTTAAAATATTTTGGCTGGTGTATACTGAAAAAATAGAAGTTTAGGAGATATTAAGCGTAAAGTTTGAACGTTGGGGTTTCATTTTTATTGTGTGCCACTCAGTGAAAGTAACCAGTTAGCTAATTAGCACTAGCATGCAGGCATCAGGATAATTAGCACTAGGTTTAGGTAAATGAAATCAAATGAAACAAAGCAGCGGTGGGTCAGGATGCTAGAGAAAACAAAAGGATAAATGAAAATCCAATAATTCTCAGTCGGGTCATCTGGACAGTTTCTTTTTTATAGAAACGTTTCGCCCTCTATCTAGAGGCTTCATCAGCCAGAGGAGTTCCAGTAAGCTGTTTCTCCACCAAGCAGTTAACACCTTAAGTGGACCAACCAGTTTGCTGGAGCTAAGATGGTTTCTGGGGGCCGTCCTGTCCCTCATCGACCACTCCCAGGTGGGCAGCCACAGCCAAAGTGGTTCAAGGCAATAAAGTTCATGCTCAATCATCCAGGTACCAAATCCAATAATTCTGTCGGGTCATCTGGATAAATGAAAACTTTTCAGCATGTCCTGAGAATTTTTTTTAATCCATCAGTCAGTAACATTAATAAATTTCCATTAACATTCATTTACAAATAACAAATTTGTCATTACAGCATATTTCTGCCACAGATATGAAATGACAATGATAAGAATTATTGATTACAGGGTTTAAATTTTTTTTTTGTTTATCAACATATCTGTACCCAAAGCTTCCAAAAACTTGAGTAAATTTTATTAATACCTAATAACAAGAGAGAAACTTTGGTGTTTTTGTCTTAATACTCATTTATTTCAAATTTGTGAGTTTTGCCAACATTTATTGGTTCTTAACCTTAAAAAGATGGGTAAGTACTATGAAATGAAGATCACTGACTGAGACTTGGCTATTATTACTTGTTTTTTTGTTGTTTGTTTTGTTTTGTTTTGTTTTGTTTTCTTGTTCAACTAGCACTAAAGCATATACTAGACACAAAATATATACCGTACTGTTTTTTGCTCAATAGGCAAATAGCAAATGTCAAGCGTAAACACTGTAAAGTTATGTGCTTTCCCATAAAAGCTCAGTTTGCACTTATTGGTTAACCAGTTTTGCTGAGATTTACCATGTGTTGTGGTTGTTTAAACCATGTTTGTCCATTTTCTCACATTGCCATTATGAAATTGAATGACATAATCAGGATATAAGCATTTTAAGATTAAAATCGAAAACCTTAAACAAATTTAAATTAATTAGTAAAACCAATTGGACCCAAACCCTACCATCAATTTACCATCAAATTGAAAAGTCACTGGATCCCACAGGCTTCAAGTTATTCCCCCAATACCGTATTTTTCGGACTTTAAGGCACACTTAAAAATCCTTTAATTTTCTCAAAAATTGAAAGTGAGCCTTATAACCCGGTGTGCCTTATGTATTAATTCTAAGTGCCTTTACTGACCTCGAACCAATTTTATGTGGTACACGGCGCTCAAAAAAATCTGTCAAAATGAAATTATTTCACTTAATGCGTCTTATAGTCCGGTGTGCCTTATGTATGAAAAATATGGTATGTAACTTTTCAGTCTTGTTGTTGAATAGTGATTTAATTAGTCATATGAAGGCACTCTTTTTTTTTTTAATTCAGTGAACTGTTCAGTAGAAGTAACTTAACAGCTCAATACAGCTCAAAGTTTAAACTTGCACATTTCTCCCAAAAAAAAAAAAAAAAAAAAAATCCAAGTAGTCTTTTAAATAAGGCAACATAAGTGGCATGTATTTCACAACTTCCTGACAAAATTCAAGCTAGAGTTCATCCAGCGGGCATGTTCACATGGCTAATAAATAAACAGTGTCACTACTCAGTCCATCAAGGAGGCGCATTCTTGCATTTAGGAAACTTATAAATTTAGCTGTTTAAAATATATGTTTCAGTTGCTTCTTATATTAAACAAATAAATAATGGCCAATGTAAAGAGATTAAATAGGATGAAAAATTCCCAATACATGAATTAAATTCCTAATTAGTTGGGCCCCAGCTGCTACCAGATGTAAATGGTTGATGGAACATGAGCCCAACCTAATGTGCAAAGTATATCCTATCTTACTAAACAGAGTGTTTTCCAGGTTGTAATGATACGTTTTATACCTCTGCAAGTTTTTAATCTATAATAATCCATATTATAAGGCACAAATCCATCCATCCATCCATCTCTTTACTCCCTTTTCCTTTTTGGGTCATGGGGGAGCTGGTGCCTATCACCGGCAGTCCCTGCAAGAGGGGGTACACCCTGGGGTAGGTTGCAAGTTCATCACAGTAAGGAGCAAATGCCTTCATAAATTGTATAATTTCCAACACTGGTCTCAGAACTTTATATGTGTCCTATTGCTGCCATTAGATACAGTAAACAGTCAGAGTTATGAGCTTTCTTCTGTTGATCGGTCCCACAACACTTGACTTGTCTTGCTAGATTTGCTCGACTTACTTAGCAGTGGGTTCTTGACTTGCAGTGGTTGCAAGGGCTTATGCTGGGAATTTGGTTGAGCTGCAAGGTCACAATCTTTGTGGGTTTCCCACTCACTATTGTCTATGTCCACACATATAGACTTGCAGCAAGACTTGTTTGTGTCTTCTGAGCCAGACTTCACAGTGTAGTGATTTTCATCTGTGTGTTGTTCACTGTTCAAATCACTCTTGGGACTGCTATTTTGACCATGGTTCTGATGATTGGATTCTGTGTGACTATTTGCATTGTCCAAACAAACTTTAGGGCTTGGGCTTTGTTCACCGGGCTCCGAACAACTTTGTTCATGAGGTACAGCAGCCTGGTTTTGGTTGTAATTCTTCCAGAAAGCTCTACAGAGTTGCTCTAGCTCAGAAAGCAGTGGCAGATTGATGTCCAGGTGCATGAACAGGTTGGCCAACCACTCCTCCAACTTTGAAAAGGGCAGACTAAAAAGTAAAGATATTATTGGTTATTGCATGGAGTATAAACATAGTTGTTTATTTTGTATTAGGTTGCTTGTAATACAGTCTATTGTCCAAAATAAATGACGTTAATACTAAAGCTAAAATAATCATACCACCACAACACCCTGGTATGAATGGACAAAATCGAATTATGTCCACTGAGTCACACAGATATGCCCCAAATTGTAGAATCGGTTGTACTTTGTGCAATTTTCTAATTGTAACGCATGAACAATATTAAACAGTTACTTGGTCTTGTGGCTTCAGGGTAGGTGATCTTAATTAACTGATTGCTAATATTTAACATTATGTACGTTTAAAATTATGTTTTTAAAGCAATTTTTGTGCCATCATACCGTTTTTCAGCATCCATGTCACAGCAAAGGACAGCCAATGGCAAAAAGGCAGAGGGACAGTCAGGAGGGTGGTACTGCTGCAGGAAACTTGTTACATTTAGTCCAAAGTCATTTGTCCGAGGAAGATAGTCGGGATCTGCACTCACTCTACCAATAATCTGAAGAAACAACAGATATTTTTACTGTTTTCCAGTAAGCATTTGATTGACAATAAAGTAGACATTTTTTTTTAAAGTTTTTGAGTTTCTTTTTTTGTTTGTTTTAATGTTCTTACCTCACATATCATAATCCCAAAGGAAAATATGTCCACTCGCTCATCATAGCTTTGCCCTGAGAAGTGAAAACATAAAAACATTATACAGCATAATTTTACTAATGAAAACTTTTTTTACAAATAGAATTTTACAAATAAACTCCCATCATGCCATTAGAGTTCTTAATTCAGAACGTTTCTGCTAACTTTACTACTAAAAACCCTTCAAACTCACCATGGATCATTTCAGGGGCCATCCAGTAAGGGTTTCCTACCACAGTATATCGTTTCCTCCGGTCGTGTCTACGCAACTCTGACACTGTCCCCTTTGGAGATCGTTCCAGAGAAGATGTTTTGTTCTGATTTCTTTCCTCCATCACCAGTCTGGCAAGTCCAAAATCTGCCACCACCACAGACTGGTTCTAAACCAAACAGATTAAGAATGTTAGGTATATTGTGTGCCGGCTGTGAGAACTGTTTCAACAAACATTTTGTTGCTTCTAGTTTATTATTTGACACAGTTACTAATGGAAATTCAGCCACTTCATCTAATATCCAAACTTCTACAAATCAAATCCCTCCTACAAGTCGATCTTCAGTTAATCACACCTT
>JARVGS010061514.1:0-14445 GCA_031762315.1 Hypsolebias antenori
GGCTCCTCTCTTGTGGAACCAACTTCCAGTTTCTGTCCATGAGGCTGACACATTGTCCAGTTTTAAGACTGGGCTTACGACTTTCCTTTTTGATAAATCCTATAGTTAGGGCTGGCTTGTATATGCTGCCATAGGCTTAGACTACTGGAGGACAAATTGATCTCATTATCTTGAATTCATTATTAAAACTGAATAGTTTTCATTTGATACTATTGATACTTTTTATTCTTAACATGTGATTCTCATCCTGGCATTGTGTATCTGTTCCAATCAAACCCAGCCAGTTGAAACAGATGACCTCTTGTTTTGTCTATTTCTTCTAAAGATTTCTTCCTCATGAGGGAGTTTTTCCTTTCCACTGTTGCCTTCATGCTTGCTCAAGATGAGTGTTCCGCGATGGAGTTAAATTCAAAGCAGTCTGCTCCTCAGATAAATAATGTTAAATTATTATTTTAATAAGTGAATGTTTCTGTTCAGTGCCCTGAGATGACTTCTGTTGTAACTTGGTGCTGTATAAATAAACTGAATTGAATTGATTTGAGTCATCCTCAAACATACTTTGATATTTCCAACACTGGTTGTTCATTAGATATTTTGCTAACAAGCAGACACATCAAAAGCAGCCCATTTAGCTTTAGAAAAGGGTGATAATTAGAGTGTAGTGTCTATAAAGTGAAGTTGGTCTTACCTTGCTCATCTGTCTGTAGTGTTTCTGATAATCAGGAGGATTCTCAGGTATCTGAGCAAAAGTAGTGAGTCATTAGAAATAATTTTTGAAGGTTCTGTTCATGTTCTGTAACATGGCTTTTAAGTGTTTGCTGTACCTGTGAGAGTTTGAAAAAATCATGAGACTTACAAAGACACTCAACCAGTTTGGGGTCATTCTGAGCTCCAGCCTGGAAAATATATCACTTCAGAAACTATTTTAACAATAGAAATACCGTAGCAACACAAGTGTCTATTATATTGTTACCTCAAGAAAAGCCTGAACAATAAAACTAGTTTCCCAGAGCTGACACCCATTTGTTGCCTGTGTAGGGAAAAAATACAACAAACAGTACTATAACGGGGTACTAACTTTATTTTAAATATTTATAGTGCAGTAATACAAGTAGAATTACATGTCTACCTGCATTTTCATGCCATCCAACCCCATCCTGGAAAACAGAAACCTTACAGTTAGTTTAGTAACTTTAAAATTGCTTTTACAGATTTGGCTAATGTCTGGGATTGTCAAAGAATTTAACTCCAACTGATAGTAGGATTGGGTGATATAAAGCCAATACATTATATTTTTAGATTTTATTGTGATGCATTATACCACAGTACATGATGCATTACAACATTTGTGTTGAAAGTTCTTAAAGCAATGCATGATGATACAGCCTGTTAGTGATGTACAAAGTAGCATTATGGGAAGAAGGTCACGTATGCATGTTGTGACAGTAAATTGCCCCTAGGAGAATATTTTTGACTGCATGATTGTCTGTCTGTGCTGGTGCTGTGATGGACAGGTAACCTGTCCAGGGTGTCCCTGTTTCTCATCCAGGAATTAGAATAAGTTGTTAAAAGAGCTGAATTAGTATTTGTTAAATTGCATTATTTGGTACAAAAAATATTCATTTAACTTTTAGCTAATATTCAGCTTATTTTAGCTACTGTTTTTCTAGCTGCTTTTCTACGATTAGCTCTCATTTTGCACCTATTAGCTTTTAGCCAATGTTCTGCTTCTTTTAACTTTATGCTAGAGCATTGATACTGATATTTAACATTTTACTTCTTTTAGCTATCATTTTGTACCTATTAGCTTTTAATTAGTTTTAGGTAATTCTGATTCTACGGCAAATAAAAAAAAAGTCATTCAGAGCCCAACATTTACACTGTATTTCTAAATGAATCCAGACTTTCTGCACTTTGCTCTCAGACTGCAGGTTTACTTGTGGTTCCAAGAGTTTCTAAAATGGGAGACATAGCTTTCAGTTCTCGAGTTTCTCTCTTATTGAACCAAATTCCAGTTTCTCTCTGTGAGGCTGATACTCTGTCGACTTTTAAGACTAAGCTTTAAACTTTTCCTTTTTGATAAATTCTATGGTTTGGATTGACTTTGGTTTCCTGAGCTATCCCCTTAGACCGCTGGAAAACAAAGTGACCATATCTCCTTACTCTGCTGCTATCGTTACTCACGCTTCTCTTCATGTTTGTAATTATTTCTATTATTAACAGTTTTTTCCCTTCCCATAGAAACTACACCTCCTGGACCATTCCCTCTGTTTGTGTCTCTTTTCTGTCCTCTCAAACCCCAGATGGTCAAGAAATTCTCAGACTGGTTCTGGAGTTGTTAGAGGTTTCTTCATTTAAAAAAAGGGTGTCTGTTTCCACTGTCGCCGACAATCTGCTCAGGAAGTAAGACTGCAACAAAATGATGATGCAACCTTCTGCTTTCCAAGAATTAACACAGAACCCTGCTACGACTACTGGAGAACGAACCTGGATTTCCCCTTCTGGACTCTCAACAATCTTGGACTGCTCCACTGCTGCAGTTCACTCTCCCTGAGTGATGTCACCGGCAACAGCGAGATTACAGCACCATTCAAACCATCAAGTAAAAAAGTGGTGAAAACCTCAGAACCCCTCAACAACCCTTCTTCAAACTCAAGTTCACGAACTCTTTTGTCTTGACAGATCGGACCAGCCCCAGGACCCCAACCTCAACCAGAAGCAGTTTGTTTACAATAAACATATTTAAATCATTCCTGTATTTTTGTGTTTATGTGCTGATCCAAAACCAGTTTGTCATAAACTGATGCATCTAGATTTAATCCCAAAACTTCATCTGCTCCATTTTCATTATCTGTGGTGCAAATTAGTTATTCCTTACATCTCCAATGTGCACATACTAACATGTCATATTGAGCAGGAGTTTTGTTTTGCTAAAGCTGATCTTTGTTAAAGACTGTCTGACTGACCAGAGGTAGTCAGGGATCCAGGATAAATGCCCCTGAAAACCCGGTGAGGTGGGTCCATCCACATGCCAGCGAACCAGCATGTTCATGGTCTTGGGGATCTATACCAAAATGAAGAGGCATTAAATACACAACATTAATACGTTTGCTATCTTGTGAAAATGTGAGTTTATCTTACCGAACCAATGTTTGTGTAGTTGGTGAAATGGTCGTCTGCCTTGATGTGCTCGTATATCTCTTTTAGAGCCATTTCTCTCAGTGTGGAGCTATGGTAGTCTTCATAAACATTCAACACCGCTGCCGGAGTACAAGAGTCAGAAAGTTAGGGGTGGCTGCTGGGAGAAGGCTTGTAACTGCATGAAACCAAAGTTTAATATCAGTCCTTTAATGAAGTTTGATCCAGACTTCATCTATCTTATTCTTTTCCAAGCAGTCAGGCTTTCTTGTAATCTTTAAAAGGTGTCTTAATAGAAAATTTCCAGACTTTCTGAAAGTTTTGATAAGGACTTTGGATGTTTGGTTACCATGTTCAATTTGATGTCTGAATATTGTAAAAGGTTGAATAATTATTTAGTTTTGTGTACATTAAATGTACTAGGTATCATTTTAAACATCTGGTTACATCTCTTTGACTTTGTCAACTGTTCCCTCTTCAGGGGATATCCACCGCGAGTCATCCTCTGTCCTCCCTCCTCGACCTCCATATCCTTTCTAACTGTATCCATATACTGCATCTCCTTTTTGGCTTTTGTAGCATGAAGCTGCACTGCTCTAATTCTGACCCTCGACCCTTATTCATCTTTCAGACTCACCATGAATCGTGCTTTACAGTTACCTCTGACTTCAATAATGTCTGATGTTTTTCTACACATTTCTCGTCAGGGACACAGAGTCCGCTACAATCTGACAAATGTTTACCTTATTCTTCCTCTGTTTCTAAGAAAGAAAAACAAATCATTAATGACGTTTGTTTTATTTGATTAACAAGTTTGAACATGAATAATTTTGATTGTTGTTCTCAATCATTATAATGAAATCATGTAAAATATTACAATATGGATAACATATTTCTCTGTTCTGTTTTTCAGAAAGTAATCATTCCTTCAGATGCACCTGTCGTGAGCAGTCTTTGAGCTGAAGCTGTTTTCTTCAGAGGGGAGTCACAGTGTTCCCTATTTAGTCAAAACAATATCCTCAGAGCTGTTGTTTTGTACACAGATCTCTTGTGTAAAAAGCAGCCTTGGACCCCCAGACTGAGCAGATCAGCTCTGAACCGGAAGATGGTTCATCTGTGGACCACATCTGAGAGGTCATGCCAAGGTCCACTCGTTCAACTCCTGTGCAGATAAAAATGTTGCTCAGTCACAATTAGAAGTAAATAATTGCAGAAGATGAAGACTTTTTCCACTGCAAGACTCACGTTCTTAGCTTGAAGTCCAAATGTGCAGAAGGTACCGATGGACAGTGTACCTTCTCATCAGCGGTTGCCCTCAGACCCCCAAAGCTGTCACAGTGATGGTCAGCTACCTTGGGCAGTTCCTGACGAGTCCTCCTCATTGTGTCTCTGGTCTGATCCACCAGAGAACCCCAGAAAGACAAGTGACCTGGTGCCTTCAACACTGACCCGGTAAGGAGCAGAACCTAGTGACGTAATGCCTTGGTCTGGTTATGCTATTTTAAGCTGATGCAACTTGCTAAAGCATTTCCTGGCTTGCAATATCTGATCAGATTAAACAACTTCTTTCAACCAAAAATCCAAAGTAACTATTTGTTAAAATAGCCAAACTTTGTCTCAATCACTGAAATAATTCCTGCTCAAAGAGTTAATTTAGTCTTAGATAAGAGCATTAAGCCTTGATTGATTCATTGTTATTGTTTGTTTATTGTTGTTGATTTTTGTTTATTTTTGTAATAAAACTTCAAAGACAACTTTGGTCTCTTCATTCACATGAACATTCTTGTGTCATGATATAAAACTCCCTGTGATTAACGGATTCTGCTTCAGTGACTGATTCTGATTATTAAAGGGTGAATAAGTTGTTGTTGGTTGGTAAACTGACCAGCTGGTGCCCCACTTTTACGAGAGCTAAAGAAATAAAACAAATGTAGTGAAGGGGATGGAGAACGTGTCACCCTTCTTCCTCCATCTCCTTCGTATTGCTACACTTTCCGTCTTGTCTTTTTATGGCAGCTGCATTTTTAAACATCCTATCAATATACCCACTGTCCCACCTCTAGACATGTCCATACCATCTCAGTCTGGCCTCTCTAACTTTATCTCCCAGTTGTTCAATCTATGCTGTACCTCTGATGATCTCATCCCTAATCTTATCCATCTTTGGCACTCCTGAGAACCTCAACATCTTAATTTCTGCCACTTCCAGTTCTCCTGTCTTTTTGTCAGTGCCACTGTCTCCAGACCATACAACATAGCTAGTGTCACAACTGTTTAAAATTAGTGTATTTTTCCTTTGACCTTTGCTGCCACCCTGTTCTCACAAATCACTCCTGAAAGTTTTTTCCCCCATCCATTCCATCCTGCATGGACTCTCATTTTCACTTTTACTACATTCCCCATTTTCCTGGACAGTGGACCCCAAGTACTTGAAGTCCTGCACCTTTGTGACCTCTGTTCCTTGTAGCTTCACTGTTCCACTCCCTCTCATTTACACATGTACTCTGTCCTACTAGGGCTGACTTTCAACCATTGTCAGGATTTACTCTAAAGGCAGGAACAAACCCAGTGATGCAGACAAGAGTACTCAGGGAGCCAGGAATACAAAAATATATATGTAATGATAATAAAGAAAAGAGCTGACCGGGCAGCAAACTCACTCTTAGGAGACAGGAGCAACACAGGAGATATCAAGGGTAGACCCAACAATAACGTGACAAAGGACAGAACTCACAGACAGGTTTATATACACAGACAAGACACAATGTGATTACAAACAGTTTTACAAGGAGAAATCAATCAAGACAGGGATGAGATAAACATGGTGCACAGACAAGGGATGACCACAAGATGGAGCCATCCTTACATTCATCTTATTTCAAGTGCATACCTCCACCTCTTCAAGTTCTCTTCCACCTGTTCCATGTTCTCACCAGAGATCACATTACACAACAAAATAACCATCTCTGTGGCAATGATGATAATTGTTGACACTGTGAGTTGTGCTTACTTACAGAAGATAGCATTCAGTAGTTTGCTGTGAGGTACATACAGGTCACATGCTGCCACATTGTTCCTCTGAGCGGGCCAGTTAATGGTGGCGTAGTCCTGGACATACAGCTCCTGCATACAAACATGAAACTAATCATAAAAATCTTTTATATCAAATAATTTATAAAGAAAAAGACACACTAGCATATTTAACAATTAAAATAAAATTAAAAACAGAACAACTTTGAAATTGATGGCAGTAACACATCTCATTTAAGTCAGACTAGGGTCATGTAAAAGGCCATGCTGGAGTGCTAATCATAAAGTATTCAAAAAATAATTTAAACAATCTGATGGATTCATGTCTCGAAGCAAATGTATCTGATTTACAACTGACAAAGTTGGGACTGTATCATTGTCAGCAAGCATGGCTCCTCATGTGGTTCATGGTGAGATTTGCACCTGTCTGAGGCTGAGAATCAGAGAGTCTTCCTCTGCACTAAGTCTGACAGCAAAGCAGTAGCTCATAGGTCCGAACACCTGACGACAGTAACACCACATTTTTGAGGGGTGGACTGGCATCCAGCTGGGAAGCAACCTTAAACACACAAAATAAATACATCTATCAGCTCTGAATCTCCAGTCTGTGCTACTGTTTGATGTTGGGAAGACACCTAACGTCAACCTGTCACTTCGTCCAGATGGATTATGACTTTTGCACGGCACTGTATACTTGTTTTCTCACACATTAGCAGAGATTCTCAATAGTTTTGTTTTATTTAAAGCTAGTAAAAGACAACATTACAGGCTGTTAGAGCTTACCAAATTTCTGGAAAGACTGAATTAAATCCATCCCAGCTGTAGACGTTTAAGACAGAGAGCCAGAATTTTCCCCACGATGGAATCCCGACTGCACCACCTGAAAACAAATTATCATAAAGAAAGCTTTAACAACTAGTGGAAGGATGTCAGACAACTTGTTATTTGTCTGGTTATATTGCTGATTGTTAATGATTTTATTCAAACCTTTTTTGTGCAGGTTGTTTCGCGCACGAACCAAATCTGGGTCATCAGGATCCACTCCCAGGATCCTCATTGCGATGTAATTCAGCACCGTTCCCAACACTGTAGATACATCTTCAATATGTCTGAAGGATCCACAAATATACAAACCCTGATGCTGTTATTAAAATTCTAACATCCAAATGTGTCTGATTTTAGACTAGATACACTGCCTGCCCCCTCTCCCTAGTTGCCACCAAAAAAAAAAAAAAAAAAGGTCACAGTAATATTTTGTTGGACCACCTTTAGCTTTAATTACAGCATTCATTCACTGTGGCATTGTTTCAATAACCTTCTGCAGTGTAACAAGATCTATGTCCATCCAGTTTTGCATTAATGTTTCACCAAGATCTTGCAATCATGACTAGGCACTAGGCATGGTGGGTGCATCACTTCACCTGCCTCTCTTCTTACCCTGATGCACCCATCACTCTGGAACAGGGTAAATGGACTCATCAGACCACATGACCTTCTTTCATTGCTCCAGAGTCCAATCTTTATGCTCCCTAGCAAATTGAAGCCTTTTTTCCCCGGTTAACCTCACGGATTAGTGGTTTTCTTAAGGCTACACAGCTGTTCAGTCCCAATTCCTTGAGTTCCCTTCACATTTTTTATGTGGAAATGCTCTTACATTCACTTTCAAACATAGCTCTGAGTGCTATGGTTGTTTTTCTTCGATTTGATTTCACCAAACGTTTACGTGATTGCCAATCACGATCATTGAGGATTTTTTTCCGGCCACATTTCTTCCTTGAAGACGATGGGATTCCACTATCCTTCCAGTTTTTAATAATGCGTTGGACAATTCTTAACCCAATTTTAGTAGTTTCTACAATCTCCTTAGACGTTTTCTCTGCTTGATGCCAATGATTTGACCGTTCTCAAATAGACTGACATTTTTTTTCCACGACAACGCAATGCGTCTTTCAACATGGTTGTTTAAGAAATGAGAAGCAACTCATTGCACCAGTTGGGGTTAAATAACTTGTTGCCAGCTGCAAGATAATCACACATGCAGTAATTATCCAATAGGAGGCTCATACCTGTTTGCATTAGTTAAATCCACGTGGCAACTTTTTTTGGACAGGCAGTGTATTTAGATTTATCGGCCATGTTTTCCTCATTGAAAATGAATGGAGATCTTCACATCCTTCAAACCCTTTGAGCTCTTTACAGCCTGTTACTTACTGCTCATTTCAGTGGTTGTTCTCCTGCAGCTGTTTTCAGCTTACTTCAGCTAAATTCAGTTTTTATACCTTTTCAGACATTTTTATGTACTTTTCTGCCCATTTAAATATGTTTCTGCTATTTTTGTGCAATTTCCACCTTTTGTAATTTTAAGTCTCTTTCTGCTAATTTAAGCTTTTTAGTTTTATAGCCTTTTCATCCATTTTTAAAAATTATTTCATTACTCATTCATTATTTGCTAGTTTCATATGTTTTAAATCTATTCAGCCTCTGTGTCTATTTCAGTATTTTCTACACATTTCTGCTGTTTTTCTGCTTTTATTTTCCTGCTCTTAGCAAATATCAACTGTTCACGTGAACAGTTCAGTGATGAAAACTTTTCAGCTGGTTTCAGCAAAAATCACTCAGCAACAGTGATGTCACAAGCGCAGCAGAATGGCCGCACTGACGGGAGCTCTGCTTCGATTCGCTTTTTTTATTGTTCCTGTTGTTTTTGTTTTAACTTTTTTGCGCCTATGCGACCCATGCTACAGGAATGACCACAACGTACATTTGGAGTTTTGTGTGTCACTGCATTGCCACTGCTCCATTTGGTTCAGTTCGCGGCCCCCTTCCAGCCTCGGGTTCAGGCTCCGGCATGTCATGGTGGCTGTCGCCATTATTCTTCATCTGCCTGCATAGACCAAACTCTACGCAACAGTTCGGTTCTGTAGGAAAACCTTGGATGTTCTGTCTACCAGATCCTGTTCTGGAGGGCAGTCTGTGAGGGCAGCTTTTATGGTCTTTAAGTATAATAAAACAGCTAGGGGACCTGCTAACAAGACATGCTAATGCTGCTAACAAAACCTACTAACACTGCTAATAGAACCACTTTGCTAATGTTACCATGCAGCTAAACCAATGCTAACAGTCCCATGCTGCTAACAGAACCACTCTGCTAACAGTACCATGCTACTAACAAGACCAAACTGCTCACAGAACCATTCTGCTAACATCTAAAAAAGCTAAGTCTGGTCCTCTGGACATTCAAAAACCAAAACAAACAAAGAAAAAAAAATGTAGAAATGTTTCGTCCCTTTAGTTGGCAGCTCAGAACACCACATACAGAACACCATGGACTTTGTGGATAAGGTGAGGGATGTCATCATGGAGACTGATGAAACAATGGTCTCTTTTGATGTCACATCACTCTTTACGTGCATTCCTGTTGATGAGGCAGTAGAGGTGGTCTGTTTAAGGTTAAAATCAGACACCACTCTGAGCAGCAGGACCACGCTTTCCACACAACTGTGTCAACTCTTGAAACTGTGCCTGCAGTCAACCTACTTTACATATGGGGAGCAATATGGGGACAGAAACTCATCGTCTAAACATAAAAAATAAAGATTAGCTGAAGGATGACACCTCTCACAGGCACTTTCAGGTTCTTCATGTTTTTAGAATTTTAAAAGGCATGACTTTAGATAATGTTCATATATTCTGCCTATGATAAGAAGATAAGAAGACCTGTGTGTGTGTGTACAAATTGTAGGAAGTGACTTGATTTGAAATTTCTAAATAATTTCAAGCAGTTTTTGAAGAAAGTTTAATCACCAGCAGAGTGGATTTAGGTGTGGACTGATCTAATTTGATCCCTGCTTGTTTCTTTTTATCATCTAATAGTGACCTTGACCCTCTACAAGCTCCTCACTGGTCCGTTCGCATTAGAGCAGCTGAAAACCCTCAGTGTTTACTCGGTAGGTTTTTCATTTTTTATTTACGGTAAAATATTTAGGTTTTATCAGTTGTTTACCATCCAACGCCACTGGATGTACTATTTGTCAGTATGTTCCTTACTGCTCTAAAATTAAAAAAGGGATCTTGCAATCCTAATTTTGCCCACAAAAATATGTATTTCTGTGTTTTACAAAAAAGTTGTGTTTCAAGCAAACTTTCAAAGGCGTGGCATTTTCTGTCAGGTGGTCGGCATTTAAAAAAAAAGTTGTTTAATCGTCCCAAGTTTTTTGTTTATTGGACTTCTTTATATTGTCTTCTCCATGTAGGAGACTTTTTGACGGAGTTCTTTAAGCTTTGCTGCAGGAAGGAGTCTGTGGAAGAGGTTTTAGGGCGAGGATGTGCTGAAGAAGAAGGCCAAGGTAAGTTTACCTGCTTTAGCTTTAATACTTTATTAAGTTTGTGGTTTCTTATGAGAAAATTTTATAGTAAGAACAATATAATTTCTGTATAGTGGTAGAAAAAAGAAATACAGGTGCCACTTTATTACAAGGGTGCCTTTAACATACCTGAACATTTGCAGCTTTTCGACAAAATTTACCGATGTCAAAACAAAATGTCATTTACATGAATCATCTAGATCCGAAGAGTTTTTTCGGGGGAGGAGGATATTAAGCGTGAGAGAAGCAGAGTGCTGCATAACCAGCATCTTAGCTAGCATGTCTGTATTGCGCGCCGCTAGTTTAGCACTATGTCAACATTTGAACAATGTATCTGTCTACTACCTATGCCAAGATTTTGTCCTATACCATACCATTTTATTTATAGAGTATTTAAAACAGCAACACGGCCAACCAACGTGCTGTCCAAAGAGACGAAAAAAAGGCAACACATAAGCAACATACAAGGGAGGCCAAGACTGGTGTAATGTGCTCTCTTTAGCCTCTGCTGGTTAAAAATCAGGCTACTGCGTTCTGGACCAGTTGTAGTCGTGCAGTGGTGGTCTGACTGATACCAAACAGGAGTGAATTGCAGTAATCAAGCCTAGGTGTAATAAATGCTTGTATTACTGTCACCAGGTTATTTTTAAATAATATGGGCTTCAGCTTAGACAGTTGCCTCAGCTGGAAAAAACAGGATTTAACGATCATGTTTACATGACTGTTGAGTTTCATGGAAGGATCCATTATCATTCCCAGATTTGTGACTTTTTGTTTTCCTGACAGGGCTAGAGCAGAAAGGTCAATTGCAGTGGGCCGGTAAGAGGAACTTGGTGCTTTCAAACTTCTTCTAATTGTGAGTTAAAGTTGCAAAAGTTCCAGCTCAACTTAAAAACTCCTAATAAAGTGTATGAATACATGTAAATGGGACATGTTCCAAATCCATGTTTCTGTGTTTTAAACTGGAGACAATTTGTGTAGGCAGATTAGGGAAAAATAAAGAAACCTATCAATCTATCTTTCCCCAAATAAACCACAGAAATCTAAAAGGACTGATATAGATAATGAGCAAATAGCTACAGAGCTACTCTAATGGAAATGACCAAATCCACATCAAATTTAGAAAGAAATGTAGAACAAACGTGTTGAAATTTTTTTATTTAGTGGGGAAGATGCCTACAAAGTACTTCTGAACTTCAAGGACTCCCAGATGTCGTTCACCCTAGCGTCTACTTCTTCTACTATAAACTGTCAACTTCATGGTGATTCCTACATGCTAGTGCTGAGCACATAAAAAATAGTAAAAAAAAAAAATGTTGTACTTTTAAACAGAAATAACATGAGGTGATGAACTAACAGCAAATAAAAGGTTTTCCTGTTCAGGAATGCAGGTCATGTGATTCTCTCAGCCTCTGATCATAAAAAAAAAACCCATTCCTACTTAATAAAGGGAAGTGAGTGCAATATATGATCTGGTACATGAAGTGTATTAGGAAGCAAAATTAGGATAATCTCACCAGTGATTCATCAGTGCACTGGAAGACATAGCACACATAGTGCCAGTTTCCACCTTCAACAGTTTCTCTGCAAATGAAGCCAAAGTGATCAACGTGATGGATTCCCTGGAAAGTGATGAAAAAAACAAAATGTAATATTTAAAATGAGCTCAAAGAGACACCCTGGTAAAGAAAAGTGCTTCATACCTGGGAGCAGAAGGAGATTTCCCTGAAGCTCTTTTCTATGGCCACTTTCTTAGTGTCTGGACTAACCAAGAAGATCTGGGATCTGCCCACCTGAAACACCAGGAAGAGACAGTTGCAATGGGGTAATGTTGTGCTGCTGCTTTTAAATATCGTCCAAGGTTTTAACTCTGTAGTTTGCGCTCTTCTAGAATTATGTATAAATAGAAAAAATAAACATGTAAATGGGTTTTACATTGAAAACACTACATCACTGATGAACTGAACAATGAATCTACAAATTGCAAAGTAGTTTAAAGGTAAACATTTCAGGATTTTTTTAAACTTTATGAATGTTTTCTCTTTCTAGAAGAGACCAGCTCATTTTAGAACAGCTCTGCAACAAAGACATTCCAGTTGCAACATTGTTACGCGAGTACAGAATTCGGCACATTGTATCCCTGTCAACAAACTGTTGCATTGCAACAATCTATAACAGTTTCCTGGACAAGCAAAGAACACGTATAACCTTTGACCATGATGTGTGGCCTTGGCCTTAAAGTTGAAGTGATAAAAAGACAAATGACACAATGTCTAGTGGTGGTAAAAATGTGTATTAAGTTTAATTTAATTATCTTGAGCAGATGAGAAGTTACGGTCTGGTCTATTTAGATTGAATAAAATTTGACCTTGATTTTTGACTTTGACCTTGAAGCTGGGGTGATGATAGGATTAAGCAACACGCTGTCTGATGGTGGTAAAATTCGAATCAAGTTTTCTTGAGCAGATCAGAAGTTATGGGAGAGACGAGAGAACGTTTACATACACCTGGATGGATGGAGAGCATGCGTCTGCCTTTCGACAGGCATATGAAAACAAAACTTACTGCTTTGTAATAAACTAGCAAATGTTCTTCTTTTTATACTCCCGTCATTGAAAAACAACTATATTGTTTCTGAAATAAATAAATGAAATAGCATTAGCTTAGCGTATTTATAATGAAGAAAACATAATGATGATGTGACATGAATGAGGCCAGTCTGATGGGAGCAGGATGTATAATGATTGACGTCTGTATCTGCTGAAAGGGACAGAACCAGGCACGGGTCAGTCCTGTGCAAATCACGACCATTTCCTGTCATGAACACAAACAGGAAAATTTCCTGCTGGCTAATTCCCAATGAGAGCAAATAAAAGTCAATCAGAGGAGGGTGGCTTTGGGCTGCTGTCAGCATTGTTCTTGCTGAGTCGATGTTATTTTTATCATGTTTTTGTCCTCCTGCACTTTGCCTTCAACGAGTGATGAGTAAAATCTACATTCTGAACAAACATCAAGGACAACGGAAAGCGGTATACTTTCCATGCATGTTTGTTAAACTTACTGTGCAAATAGGAGGTGATGAATTGTGTGAAGACCATTTGCTTGAAACTGTTTAGAAATATTTAAACAGGATGTGTTACTTTATCCTGGAAGACATTTTCTTGTATTAAAAAAAAAAAACCTGTGTCATGTAGCTGTGTGCATTCTGTATAGGATCAGACAAATTCAACAAAGGCAGTGCAAAGAAGTAAAAATGTACATGATCTATTGCTAGTCAAAAATATTTCAACAAACCTGTTCTGTGCTGAGATTAGAAAAAAAAATCTGGATGGAAAAGAAGCAGAAGTTATCTGGGGAGCTTTACATTTCTGTTTCACTCTGGAGGTTGATGTGTTGTTAAACAGACCGTGGCTAAATCAGCTGTATCATCACTGTGTTGAGAATAATCATCACGTCCAGTTCATCAGGAAAACCTGACTCAAGTTCTCTGAGCATTAATCACTTATTTATGTAACTATAGACACCTATGGTCCAGTTAATTATTGTGTGCGTACATGAACCTGAGATTATTTTCATTTAGTCTCGCATTAGGTTTAATAAGTGGCTGTCCAACAGATGTGTGACAAAACGGAAGCCTAAAGACCTGGTTCTACTTCAACAAGACGTTAGACGTCAGATCTTGTTGATGGTTTTTTTCTCATGATCATTTCATGCTCAAAAGAGAACCGCGGGGGAGAAACCCTGATAAATCCTCCCACCGCAGCACACATCACACACAATCAGAATCAGCAGTTCTCAGAGCGGATGTTAATTTTCTGTTGACGATAGAGGAGTTGGAGGAGGAGCAGCTGGTATTTCTGTTGGTAACTGAGGAGAAGCTCCATTTGGTAAATTTGTCACAAAGAGCCTGCTG
>JARVGS010061518.1:0-14440 GCA_031762315.1 Hypsolebias antenori
ATGCGAATCGACCAGGATACCCAAATATTTATAGGAATCAACAAACTCAATAGGGACACCATTTGAGGATAAAATCAAAGGAAGAACTGCTGGGACCGACTTCCTGTTTGAAAATAACATCCCTTTGGTTTTATCTGCATTTAGCACCAGTTTGCGACGGAACAATTCTGACTGGATGTTGAATGCAGACTGTAGAAGCTGGAAAGCCTTAGCAACTGATTTAGCTCGACAATAAACAACTGTATCGTCGGTATAGAGATGTAAGGATGTATCAGGTATGATCTGCCCCACATTACTTACCATATATAGACCGTAAAGAGAGTGGGTCCTAAGACTGAGCCTTGTGGTACACCATTATTGACAGTTAAATAACTGGAAGAAGTACCATTATGTTGAATGTGCTGCTTTCGATCTGAGGTAATTAGAAAACCAACCACTGGTGTGATCTGAGAAACCAGTGTGTGAGATCTTATGACACAAGATGTTGTGATCCACGGTGTCAAAAGCTTTAGACAGGTCT
Organism: Hypsolebias antenori; assembly: GCA_031762315.1. NCBI lineage: Eukaryota > Metazoa > Chordata > Actinopteri > Cyprinodontiformes > Rivulidae > Hypsolebias > Hypsolebias antenori. The sequence continues at coordinate 521 of JARVGS010061518.1, forward strand.
AAGAAAAGTGCAGCACAATAATCCTTCAGTTAACGGTCTAAAGTGGGCCCTCGACGTGATCTCATGAAAGATATTTTTCTGCAGTATATCTTCTTTTTTTAAGTTCTTAAGCATGAATATTGTTTTGACTCTTCAGCTCTTCAAGCCCTGAAGATTCATGACTGTTTATTTGAGCCTAGTTTAGATTTTTGCTCCTCGTAGGACTCATAAGTAGCTTCAAGAGTGAATGAATGAGCCCTACTTTCTATTTGAAACATTTAGTACATGTAAATGTTACGACACACGTTCTCTTGTTTTCATATTGATACGACATTTTGATACCACTGTTTGCTCTTCTTCTCCTAAGGGAGGGAGAACGCATGTGAGAAAACCTCCTACATGTTCCTGCGTAAGGAGCTGCCTGTGCGTCTGGCCAACACCATGAGAGAAGTCAACCTGCTGCCCGACAACCTGCTGAGTCAGCCCTCCATCAGGCTCGTCCAGAAATGGTGAGAAGATGTTTCTGTGGCTCCTCGCCAAGACAATCAGGTTTACGACGTGCCTGTGTTGAAGCTGACCTTTGGCTCCTGCTCGCCTCATCAGGTACATGCAGAGCTTCGTGGAGCTGCTGGAGTTTGAGAACAGGAAGCCGGAGGACCCTCACACTCTGAATGAGTGAGTGAACGCAGATGAAACACATGTCTGGTGTTTACATCAAAACAGTGCACGCTCTGCTGCACACACACGATTTGGACCTGTGCACACGACAGACTGCCAAGACTTGTTCAGCCCGCTGCAAAAGAATTAGGATTTGTAGTTTAATTGAATAAGAATTTTAATTGAATACATGGAAGCTAGACCGATTGATCTTCACTGACGTTCTCTAAATGGAAGTTTGGCCGTTAGTCCAAGTGCTCCTCCATCGTCATGGTCAGAGGTACCACAATGCCTCATGACCAGTTAGTCCAAGTGCTCCTCCATCGTCATGGTCAGAGGTACCACAATGCCTCATGACCAAGGGATGAAATTTATCATCACTTTAATTTTAAGGTTTGACAAAAACAGAACTCCGTTGTTTCCTAATACAAGATGATCCCAGTGTGAAACATGCGTCCTGTAAATGTTTGTCTTTCAGTTTTCTGGAGCTCTTGATCGAGATCCGGAACCGTCACAACGACGTGGTTCCCACCATGGCTCAGGGGGTTATCGAGTACAAGGAGAAGTTCGGCTTCGACCCGTTCAGCAGCAGCAACATCCAGTACTTCCTCGACCGCTTCTACACCAACCGCATCTCCTTCCGCATGCTCATCAACCAGCACAGTGGGTCCCACAGGAGCGCTGGTTCGATTCCAGGCCGTCTCGAGCTTGTTTTTAAGGTGGACGTCTTATTTCTGTGTTCAGCTCTCCTGTTCGGGAACGACACCAACCCAGCCCATCCCAAACACATCGGCAGCATCGACCCCACCTGCAGCGTTTCAGAAGTGGTCAGCGGTGAGTTCCAGCGCCTGCGTTGGTTCTTAGTGGATAAAATATTCTACTTTTCTCAAGCGTCCGGCTGAGCGTGCATCCAGTTGGAAGTTTTCCTGAGATCAGGTGCAACAGATGTTGAGTGTTTGCTTCAGCGCAGGCGTTTCTGTCTCGCTCTCGTGAGTTCTGCGCTTTGTTTTCCAAGAATCGTGTTTACAGGAAGAGGCACGTGCACAGGCACAACCCCGTGGGCCTCTTGGAAATGTCTTCCAGCTGTGCGTCGACGTAAGTGCAGAGTCCATACGTGAGGAAAACTACTCTGCGGTCGCCACGATTATGCTGCGTCTGTTAACAGGACAAGAAAAGTGATTCCTGCAAAAACGCCTTCGGCATCTTTACTTCACGATGACGGTTTAAAAACGTTTCGACCTGCGTCGCTGGTTCGTTCCATAATCAAGTGTCGAAGCTCGCACTGTTGTCAGGTCCGTCAACCGTTTCCATGTGGCTCCGGTCCGACTTGGTGAGAAGTTTGTGCCTTTCGTGGTTATTTGAAGCATTTCAGGCGTTTGCGGTCCTGTTCCCAAAAAAACATCCTTTTTTTTGTTAAATACCAAAATCATGAAACGATTCTGAGACTGAAAATCTTCTTTTTGAACCCCATTAGAAGTTGTTGCCTTTATGTGTGTTTAGGAGTTGGACAGGGGAGTTGGTGGTTGGATGTTGTTTGGATGATTTTTTAACTTCTGTGCTCTTTGACTGCAGAGTCTGATAAATCATCCTCAGTCCTTCGCAGTAAAACTAATTTATGATCAGTTATCTCAACGAGTTTTCTTACTCCGTCAGCCATTAATCTCAAGTTTACAATGGCTTCTAACTTCCTAAAATAACACGACGCTGTGCCTTTGTGCTCCGACCCGAGTGCTTCTTACGAAGGTTTTAGTGCAGACGTGTCGTTTCCTCCGTCACGCGTTAACGACACTTCAAAGCGCTCCAGCAGCGTGGATGAAAGCTGCGCTGTGCGAGACCTGCGCCTCGACAGCAGCTACGTCAGTGACCTGCAGCTGGAAGACGAGCAGGAACAAACATGTCGAGCTGTTTTTAACGCTGAGTCACGCCGCTCTGCTTCTCCCATCAGATGCCTACGACACGGCCAAGATGCTGTGTGAGAAGTACTACTCTGCTGCTCCCGAGCTCAAGATCGAGGAGTTCAACAGTAAGACACCTTTCTGTGCAACAGCTCATCACTTGGGCGTGTCCAGCTCCGCTACTAAAAGGAGCCAGAGTTTGAAAACTTTGTCCGAGCCACTTTCAGCTGATACTTTAAATTAAATAGAAACGCAGCATCTTTTCTTGGTTGCAGCTTCATGAACATGAGTTTGATCTGTCTCATGATCTGTTGCTCTGTCCACATCAGGATCATGACAGAATGATCCAGCCGTCTTTCTGGCTGCAACGTTAACCAGCTGACAAGAGAAGTCTACGCTAAACCATGTATTTATAAATAAAAATTAACATTTTACATTTAACGGATCATCTTGGGGGCCAGATTTGGCCCGTGGCTCTTGAGTTGGACATGTGTGGATGTGTTCTGTTACCGTGGAGTTTGTGCTCATTTATGTCCAAAGATCAACCCCAAATTCCAAAAAAGTTTAGATGTTGTGTTGAATATAAATAAAACCAGAACGAAACGGTTTGTAAATCTCATGAACCCAAATTTATTAAACCTAAAAAAAAAAAAACTGTTTCAACAGGAGCATCAAAACATCTAATTCTGTTCTGGGCATCTCTTCTGCACGGGCTCAGGAACATTTCCACAAATTGTCTGTAAACACATTAAGTCACCTGCTGTTGCTGGTTAGAAAGAAGCAGAAGATGAACTCCCTCCAGAAACTCTGCCATCTTCTCTGCACCAAAGTTAATTAATATAAACTGAGAACATGGAAAACTAAAGAGGCGTAAAGCCTGCCTCTCTGATGATATGGGGGTGCATTAGTACTCATTGCATTGGCAGGTTACACATCAATGCAGAAAAGTGCACGCCTGCTTTTAGAACAGCTTGTGCTCTCATAAGGCCTTGGATCAGTGATCAACCTCATGCTGCATCAGTTACAACATCACGGCTTTGTCGTAGAAGAGTTTGCAAATGAAAACGATGGACAATGAAAATCAAACCTCAGTAAAGACAACCGAGGACTGTTGGACAACATCCCCCTGCACAAGCTTCAGCCTCGCTCCCCAGATGTTCACACACACTGCTGTTAAAAGAAGAAGGGATGCTTCAGATTGATAAACATCTCATAATTCAAAATGAAACGGATGTAATTTCTTAATTGAAACATGTGACCTGTTAACCGTCTTGTCCTGTGAACACAATCTGGGTTTATTACAAACCACTGAATTTTAATTTTACACGTTGCACGCCGCCGCGACTTCTTTGGGCTTGTTTCATCGTTTCTTCTGCTCTGCAGTGAAGACTCCTAAGAGGCCCATCCAGGTGGTGTACGTGCCGTCCCACCTGTTCCACATGCTGTTTGAGCTCTTCAAGGTGAGCAGAGCTGCACTGCTGCTTTTTATCCAGCTGTGATCTTTAAGTGCAATAACTGCAGCGGTGCGCTCCTGTCGAGCTCAACTGATGGACTCCGTTTGCAGAACTCCATGAGGGCGACCGTCGAGCACCACGAGAACACTAACGAAGGACTGCCGCCAGTAAAAGCACTAGTCACTCTGGGCAAAGAAGATCTGTCAGTAAAGGTGAACAAATACACGCGTCGTATCCTTTATACAAATATTTAGTAATATTTGAAGTTTTCTGTCCCTGTTCTAATTCTGTCCCGTCTTCAGATCAGTGACAGAGGAGGAGGAGTTGCTCTGAGGAAGATCGATCGCCTCTTTAACTACATGTACTCCACTGCCCCGACGCCGAGCCTGGAGCCCGGAGCGGTCCCGCTGGTCCGTGCCTTCACAAATCAAATCTGCGTTCAGCGTTTGCCTTTCCGACAAACACCTGCCTTATCTCGCACGGTTTTGACAAAAGGGACGGTGTTTGAGTTGCAAATGTTTGCTTTTTGTTCCGTTGCAGGCTGGTTTTGGATACGGCTTACCCATTTCACGGCTGTATGCTCGGTACTTTCAGGGGGACCTGAAGCTCTACTCCATGGAGGGGGTGGGCACGGACGCAGTCATCTATCTGAAGGTAGCATGACATACACAAAAAGGGTTGTAATGGCAACTTTTAATCCAGAGCTCTAAAAATAATCGAAGGGCCCCGTAGAGAATTGGAAAATACATTTTAGTCAAAATTTTTTTCAGTCTTTTTTTCTTTTTGTAGCATCGTTGGCATGCTGATAAAAATATGTCTCCCAATACTCTTTGGAATATACGACATTCTTTCTGTAAACTGGCTCTCATGACAAGATGTGTTGGCCTTAATACACAAAAAAAGTCTTCAAGATTCAGTTGAGTTCTTTAAACACAACCTATAAAATTAGGGATGCACGATATTGGATTTTTGGCCAATATCTGATTTGCTGTTGTGTTAAAACTTATTTGGCCGATACCAGTACCGATATTTTTTCCTTCTAGACCTGCTTACAAAGACTGCATAGCTTTCTCTGCTGTGGGATTAAAATACTACATTATTCTGCATGGTCTTTGTCAGTTTGGCCTGATACCAAATGCAGATGATGAAAGTGATGTAACGCTTCAACTTGAATTATGTTTAATGTCAAATTTTACTCTCTCTCTCTAACACAATGACAACACTCGAACTGTGCACGTTGGTAATTTTTCACAAATCACAAGTGACAAGTGAAAAGTGCATAAGTAGTAGTGCATTAATAGATACATTTGACAGTTTCTTAAATTAAAAATAACTTAAAACAGAAGTCTTTTTATATCGGTGAGTTTTTTTGATGGAATGGCCGATGTCTGATATTTAACTTTATTGCTGATATCGTCCGATACCGATACCATGTCGATAATATCATGCATTCCTAATAAAAAAATAACCTTAGTCTTAATCCAAATCTTCTTTAATGTATTTGTCTAAGATGTTTAATTTCAAGTTTAAGTTTTATTGAAACTTGTTTAAAAGTTGTTTTCTTCTTAATAAAGAATATTGGGGGCTTGATGGAGATTGTCCAAGGGCCACTTTTGGCCCATGGGCCACATGTTGCCCACGTCTGTTTTAGAGTCAAACTGATTCAAGTTGGCCGCTGCAGCTAAATGAACATTAGCTGAAACAAATATCGCTATAACTTGGCTGATATTGAGCTGGTGTGGTTGAAGCTGAAATCCCCATGATTTACAGCAGTGGTCCCAACTCTGGTCCTTGAGGAACACCATACTGCATGTTTGTCATTTTCCTGCCCCAACACACCTGATTTGAATCAATGGGTGACTAACAGGCTTCCGTAGCAACTGATGACATAATTAAATCACTGAATCAGGTGTGTTGGAGCAGGGACACAACTAAAACATGCAGGATGGTGTTCCTCAAGGAACCGTGTTGGGACCACTGATTTACAGTACCTGAAAGAAGTGAACTTGCATTCCTTCGAGGGATGGAAAGCCTTTTATTTGTCTTTTTGTAAAACCAAGGCTCATCTAACTTGAGACTGCAAACAACTGTGAGTTTTAATTTGCTGTTTTGTTTTTGGTTCCCTCATTTAAAGGCTCTTTCCAGTGAGTCCTTTGAGCGCCTGCCCGTGTTCAACAAGTCAGCTTGGCGACATTACAAGACCAGCCCGGAGGCGGACGACTGGAGCAACCCCAGCACGGAGCCACGTGATGCCAGCAAGTCCAACTACAAAGCCAACAGATAATTGTGCACGGCCCGTTAGCGTAGCCCCTCTGCTGGGAGCCGCTCGTTGTGGAGCATGCACGCTAAGGACAAGTTGCCTTTGGGTGGTTCTTCTGTTTAGGATTAGACTCGCGTTTACACTCCACTAGCTCTAGGTTTGTTTTGGTGGAAAGACTTAAATCTGCACCCAACGGCAACGGCCTTCTTTTAGCGTAGCTTTCAATGTTTGTGGCTCTAAACGGACCTTGAGATGCGCTCCTCTAGATCTTAGATTTCCGGTGAAACTTTGTTTGTGAATTGGTGACTCTTGACCAACGTACATTTCATGTTCTCGAGCTAGATTCACTGCGTCACCGCCGTCTCTCCCTCCGTCTCCTGTGCTTTGGCTCGTCGCCGCTTTGCTGACCGAGCGGTTGCTCCTTGTAGCTGAATAAGCCGTGCGTTGCTGATCGAGTGGCCTCCTCATCATCAGTAAAGGCTTTTATTCTGTTCCTCCCCTAACAGACTCGAAGGGGCCAGAGCGAAGGGAAAGACCAGGTTTCATTTCCCCTCTTGGGGAGTTACTATCAGTTAGGCCAGTTTGGCATCAGCATGGCAAAGACTTGTTTTTTTGGTTGCACTTTTTTTGTTTAAGTCAGGGAAAATGTAAAAAATGAATATTTATACATGAGAATTTAATAGCACCGTTAGTGGAAGAACAACGAAGGAATGGATGTGTCAAGATTTCACATCAATTTTTTTTTTCTGTGTGAGAGAAAGCCTCACTTGTGTTTTTAGATATCTGCCTTGGCGGCTCTGCTGGTACAGTTTTAAAAGAGAGAGATGGAAATGTACGAGTTTTCTGTTTTATATTTTATTTAGCTTTAAAAAACAACAACCAGCCACTAACCACTGGCTGGTCCTCGGATATTTGTGTGCACAGTCCAGCTGTAAGGCCTGCAGGACCAAACGAGTGTCTGCCAGTCAGCACTGTCTGCTGAGCAGCTGGAACTAAACCAGCCAGATGTTCGCTCAGATCCTCACAGAAAGGATCCGACTGCATCTCTTCATGTGAGGGAAAAACATGCTGCGTGCACGACTCGTTATCCAAACACCGGTCGGTCTCGTGTCTCACTTGATTCACTAACCCTCCTGGATGAGTCGGGACAAAGTTCATACGTGTTTTTATTCTTTGATGGTTAAACATGAGTTGGAGCCGACAGATTATTTTTCTGTTGATGTTTTTATGCGTACATGCAGCTAAATATCTGTTTCTTCTTCATACAACGCAGTCGTGTGGCACACAGAGGCGAGTCGATGCAGGGAAACCTGCTGGCTGAAGGGAGCAGAAACATTCCCAGTCAGAAGGGTACGTTGTCATAGTGGGCACAGAGGTCGTTCGTTTGGTGCTTTTAACGATTAATATGAACCGTTGCCTTTCCAGGGTGGAGTGATGAAACATACTTTTTATTAAACAAGAATCGACTGAACAAGTTTAAACTTATCCAGGACTTTCTCCAATTCACACAAGCTCAAATGTCTACAGACACCCCTGATAAAACGACCCCCGACCCCTGGCGTTCTGTTCCAGTCAGAAGCTTCTGCTCTGATTCTGGATGATATCGATCAGTCTGTTAATAGAGTTTATTTAATTTGATTATCCGGTTTGGAAGGATAGTCTTTACATTTTTACCTGGATGTTCAGGCTGTTAGAAAGTCCGTTGAGAAGCTAAAGGTTAGCTGCTTTACCCACTCAGATACTGGCTGAGATGTATTTGGATCATGGTCCTGTGGTGATACTAGACTGTGTCCAGTGCTGGTTCCAGGGCCGCTGTCCTGCGTGTCTCCTTGTGTCCCTGCTTCACTGACTGAACTGAAGCCTTCTTCACCCAGTCACTCACACTGGGTGTGCTGGAGCAGAGCAACTTCTAAAACATGCAGGATAGTGGTCATCATGAAGTGGAAGAGTTTGAAGGTCCTTCCATCCACAGCATGATGCTACTGCAGCCATGCTTGACAGTTGTTCAGTGTCTTTAGGTCCAAACGTCTGACCTTCTCCCCTCCCAATGTCCTCGTCATTCTGGACACTTTGTCTGTCCCTGTGGACATCTGCAGATCTCAGTCCAGCTTGAAGGTGTCGTGTTGAAGCAGGAGATTCTTTCTTGTTCCTCTTCTTCCACGGTGGTGGCTTCACTGTGGACAGAGATGGTGGGGTCTGAGCCGTTCCCAGTTCACGACAGGCTCGTGTTTTGGTGTTCCCTGGATTGTTCCCTGGATTGTTCCAGAACATCGTAGCTGAATTTCCTTTCATCTGAGGGTCACAGTTTGGGTTTTCTTCAAGACAAACACGACCATGGGAAGGTAAGACATCCCAGAAGGTTCTGCAACGTTTTTCAAAAGATTTAGGTGAAAATATGCAAACGTGCGGATCATTAAAAAAATCATTATTCAAACCTGTGCACGAGACACTTGTTTAAATATCAAACAGTTTGTTTAATCAATCCAGGTTGGAAAGAGACTTTTCATTAAAAACTCCAAAACATTTCTGCCCATGAGAGTATGTGAACTTCTGACCACCACTGTACGTTCTTCAGCGTGTGCGTGCACTGAAATATGAAATAAATCCTGCATTTTGTCACGTCTTCGTGCTCTTTACACAGCCTGTGTGTGTTTTGTACTTCAAACATTTCGACAGCGGTCGAACCCGAGCTGAAAGCAGACGACGAGACGCCACGAAGTCTGACGTCTTCGTTCTCGTCGCCTTCAGCTTCTTCAGATGTGAAACGAAAAGAAGTCGATGTTGAAGCTTCAACATCCTGCAGGTTTTCCACACGTCAGATCCTGTGTAAGGTTTGATCACTGCCAACGCTTTGAGACCCGCCATCAGACTGAGTGACACGCGTGCTGTAAACATGTAGAAGTTGATGTGTTGCTAAATGTTTAGGTCTCACTTTAGACCAAGAGCAAAAACCACTCCACCGTCATTAAGCTGTACTGTCGACAGAAACTACTAACATAACCTGTACGCTGTGTATAAACACCTGTGCAGCGATTTCTGTGTTTACATACAGTGAGACAAGTAAAGCAAGTGTCCCCACAAATACAGAACATTATTCAGCAAGAAGTTGACTTACAAACTCCTGTCAGTCCTGAAAATAAAGAAAACTTCTGTGTGATGGTTGTCGTGTGTTTGATGTTTCTCCTACCATGTACAAGCTGGGTGCCCCGCCCTGTCAAAGGAGCTGAAACCACCCCAGCTCAAAAACTAACTTTTCAATACTGTTTTGATTAGTTTAGCTTTTAACTACCATTTTCAATATTTTAGCTGCTGTTTTGAATATTTTAGCTTTTAGCTACTGTTTTGACTAGTTTAGCTTTTAGGCACTGCTTTGATTATTTTAACTTTTAGCTACCATTTTGAATATTTTAGCTTTTAGCTGCTGTTTTGAATATTTTAGCTTTTAGCTACTGTTGTGGTTATTTTAACTTGTAGCTACTGTTTTGACTTAGCTTTTAGCTACTGTTTGAGTTACAACTTAGCTATGGATTTTATAATTTTAGCTGTGTTAAAATATTTAGTGTTAAAGCAACTGCATAGCTAATTAGAGCTTCTAGCTAGCATTTTTTTTCCTTTTTGTTTTGTTACGGTTTTATGAATCTTGGGGTTTTATCAACAATTTTAGCTATTGAGGAGTGGTGGTGCAGAGGTTAGAGAGGGTGGACCTGTGATTGGAAGATCGCCAGTTCAACTCCCTATACCGACAACATCAAAATGTGGGTGTGAAATGTGAAGCAGCCACACCTGTCTTCACCCTCATCTGCCCCACTCTGTGCCCTTGAGCAAGGCCCTTAACCCCCACCATCTGCTCCCCGGGTGCCCTAGATGCAGCCCTCTGCTCCACACAGAGGGCTGTGGTAGCTCGGTGTCTGTGGTTGTGTCAGGAAGGGCATCCAGTGAAAAAAAATAAAATCGCCAGGTCTTCATGCTAATTAGTTCACTGTGACTCCTGAAGCAGGAGCAGCCAAAAAAAGAACATCTATTATTTTAGCTTTTAAAACGGTTTAGCAAAAATTACCTTTGAGCAATGGTTTTGCTCAATTTAGCTTTTAGCTACAATATTGATATGTTTTTAGCTGTTATTTGATGTATTTAGGTTTTAATTTCTGTTGCTGAAGCTTCTAGCTATTATTTTGCTTTAAGCAACAATGTTGCTAATTTTAGCATTCTGTTTGCTATTTTTTTTTTTTTTTAGCTTTTTAGCCATGGTTTTGCCAGTTTTAGCTTTTGTTCTGTTTATTTTAACTTTAACGATTCATTTTTTTCACAAACGTCAGTGAAGTCACTCGGTGCTGTCATAAGGATGTCGTGGGAAACGCCGTTTGTCCGGTCTGGTTTTCTGTTTTATTGACATGTCAGGCCCTTTAGACAACAATAAAATACAAATAAAAGACACATTTTCAAAGTTTGTACATTTAGTGAAGGTTAAAATCTGTTGTGTACATTTCAATCTAATGTTACAGTAGAAGTGACATCTGCTTCGGTTCAGACGGGAAAAAGAAAACACATTTCTAATATTAGCAAAAAGCATTTTGGGCCTAAAGTCCAGTTTTTGACAACCTGCTGAGTCACCAGAGCTTCAGTTCTGAGTTAATTCAAGTATCATCAGAGTTTATGTTTTATTTGAGAACTGACATATTTCAGAAAGTCCTACAATGTGTAGGTCAAACTGATAAAACACAGAAAAGTGTTTAAAACGTGTTCGTAATGCTTTAACTTCGTTTCAGGAAGATTTTCTTTACCCTTAAAGATGGCTGTGCCTTAAAGGGGTTTAATTTTATAACCTTGGTTTTCAAAGGATGTCAAAACATGTTCATGAGCATTTGTTAGTGTTTTAAGATCGTTTGTAGATTTTATTTGTGTGTTATCAACACACGGTGAAGTCGGTGATCATTCATGCTGACATGGTGCAAACCGGCGCTCACTGTGACCTAAACGCTAAACGTGCTGAGGGATCTCTGTCCCGCACGTCCAGTGGGGTTTTGTCCACACAAGCAACAGAAATAAGACAGGACGTACAGATGCAGGGACATAAGCAGCGTCTCTGTTAGTTGTGGACAATCCAGCGCACCCTGACAGATCTTTGTCCTTCTCGTCTGCTTGGTCGCCACACAACAGAGACCGTGATGGCTTCTTGGCTCTGCAGCTCAGAACTACATTTCCCCTGATTGCAGTGGACGCTGCAGATGTGCAGCGTCTCTGAGGAGCGCCGCCTCCAGTCGGTGTCTGCAGCAATGTGTTTTCTATGAGGTGTTCCCAGGCAGTGCACTGCAGGTGAACCGCGAGTCCGTCTACTTCTCGTCTTCATCACCTTCGCTCATGCTGCTGATGGAGGCCGAGGCTCCTTTGGGGGAGGTCGGGGGCGAGGGCCGGGCGTTGTACCAGCGGGCCGGGGGTGACGGAGGAGAGGGGGAGCGCAGGGGGGACAGTTCACGAGGAGGACTGTTGCAGGGAGATTCTCTGGGAGACAAGGCGTAGGACAGCATCCGACTGCTGCGCTCCTGAAACACTTGTTTCTGTGTTTGAAGAAACATGGATGAAGGAGACGCACTCGCATCACGCTTTGAAAACAACACGTCACTCTTCTTACCCATGTCCCATCGGGGCCGAAAAGTTCCAGGAAGTTCCCGATGAACTCTCGAGATTTTTCCTCCCATTTCTGGATGAGGTCGTGACTCTTCTCCTCCACGCGGTAAACAAAGTGTTTGCTCTTCTCCTCGACGGTTCGAACCTTCTCCTTCATGCGGTCGACTTGGTTCTGTAGCCGATACTTCTTCTCCTAAAGTGGAAACATGTGGAACAGACGGAAACAAAAACCTTTTAGATGTTTGTCTTTGCACCGGCTCAAATGGCCTGAGGTTCGTTTTGACCCAAGGGCGACAGGTTGGACTGGGTGTCCTGAAATGACGCCCTGCAGCAGAGTGGTGGTCTTACGTTGATGTAGCTGACGTTCAGCTCCTTAGCTGTGTAGCCACGCTGAAGGTTGCGTCGGGCGTAGACGTCGTAGTCTCGGACGATTCTAGTTATGATGTCAGAGGTTGAGATTCCCTCTGTCCGCTGCGTGGGCACAAACATCCCTGGAAAAAACAAGCGTCCGTTCACTGCAAGCTGTGGCTCATTTTGCAGATGGAACAGTTATGAAGTCGAGCTCTGACCTGCCTCTTTGATGTGTTTGTAGACGTCCTCACTTCCTGCTGAGGAGTATGGGATGTCATCGTGAGCCACAAAATCGATCTGAGAAACAAACCAAAGGACATGTATGTTGCAAAGCACACCACTGACAGAAAAACAAGTACAAAGACTGAAGTGTCTACAGGATCTCAGTAGGGTCACAAGGGTCAGGTCATAAAGACGTGAGTCCAGGTGTCTTATCAATAAGGCCTTCAAAGTGCTGATAAGAGGACTGCTTGATTCCATCGCTATGTGATGATGGGCTATAAAAGCTCATCATTGACCAGTGGCAGGCGGTCCGTAGGGGCAGGTGAGGCTCGACCCACAAAGAAGTTCCTACTGATAAGCAATGGAAATTACTTATTTACTGCCTATTTTTAAACAATTTAGACAATTTTAAGTAGAATTTAAAATGATTTATTGTGATTCATCCTCAGTTTTTTAATTTTTTACCAGTACTTATTTACCATTATGAGGCAGTACCGTTCAACGACCCGCATTCGTCAAGCGGATCTGAGCGTGTGGTGATCCGAACGGGCAGGTCCAATAGTTTCGTTTGGGGCGTCTGATTTTTTTCCCTGTGGACACATTGGGCTGGTTTTAATGCGTTGATACGACCTCTGCCTAGACCTGACGTGACCTCAAACCCAGGAATGGCTGCAGAGAAACCTGCTGAGACCAACTGTGGAGATAACTTTTTAAATCCATTTGGAGCAGACGGGAGAAAGAACTGGGAAAAGTCCAAGAACAGGACATTTCTTCCATTGTGGTTGGACTTTATTTAAATAATTCTGTGGCTTGAATGTGGCTGTGGTGGGTCAGCGGTTGAAGCAGAGGTCTTGTCTTTCTGCGTCTGATTTCCAATTGGATCTTCTATTGGACTCAGTGATATCATCATGTTTCACTTCTATATTAATTTGGAGTTACTTCACTGAATTATTTTCTCCCATTTAACTGTCAGAGTGACATCACGTGCGCCGCAACATGGCAGCACTGACGTGAGTCCATTTCGACTCGCTCTTCTTTGTTCCTGTTGTTTTTGTTTTAACTTTTTTGCACCTGCACTGCACACCCACGCTGCGGGTACAACTGCTATGCACTTTTGAAGTTTTGTGTGTCGCTGCCTTGCCATCGTGTCATTGTGGTTCAGTTCACGGCCCCTTCCCACCTCAGCTCTGGCTCCAGTCTGTCATGGCGGCCGACTCCATGATCCTCACATCTGCCTGCATGGACCGAACTCTATGGAACAGTTTGGTTCCGCGGGGAAACCTCGGATGTTCTGTGTCTGCTGTACCTGGTTCTAAAGAGCAGTTGTTGTTGCCGCAGTCATTATCATCATGCTGCTAAAGGGACCATGGTGCTAACGGTACCATGGTGCTGCTAACAGCAACATGGTGCTAACAGCAACATGGTGCTAACTGGACCATGGTGCTAACAGGACCATGGTGCTAACGGGACCATGGTG